>OU964962.1:2508836-2629379 GCA_918808275.2 Dolichovespula sylvestris | reverse complement strand
CCTCTCCGGCACACGTGTCATAGGGGTAAACTTCTCTTCCCCCATAATTTCCCAGTTTCTCATTCAATCTCCCTTTGCGTTTTTTCGTTTGCTATCTACATTCTTTTTTCCTAAGAAAAAGAACAAAAAATATATATATATATTTTAAAAAACTAAAAAAATTATGATATACTAATAGCAAACCGATCGTAAATAAATAATTGAGAAAGAAAAGAACAAAATAAAGATAAAATGAAATTGAACGATGTTATAAACGAGGTATGCCAAAATTAGTTTTGTTGAAAAATTCAACGAATAGCGTTTGATATCTTAAAGTCCGTGAAGCTAAGCATTAGAAATAATCGTTTCGTTGCGTCCTGCATTTATGGGCTCGCTTATGATTCGTCCCGCCGATTCAAACGGGAGTTTGCTCGAACCCTTTATCGTCGGCCAACAGGAAGCGCGTCCAATCGCTCGGGCGAGTCTTTGGTAGCTTTCGTTATTTATTGGGATCGTTATGGTCCAATAACTCATTTTGTAACACCTTTGTAGCCGTAACGCAACTTTCTCGCTCTTGCGTTTTCTCGCTCCCACATCTTCGAATTTTTTTTTTTTAAACCGTATCATTTTCGATCATGCTTCGTTAACTCACTGTAAAAGAGATAAATATTATAACGATTGTATTAAAAGGAGCATTTTCTTTCAGGTACATAACCGTAGGTTTATCGGCATTAAGACTTATTTTACGTAATTTTGCTTCGGTGATAAAGTCAAACGTAGAAACACCTCTTCACACGATAGGCGTCGATGTTTCGCGAGAAGAACGGTTAGTAACTTATTCTTTTTTTTTTTTTTTTTTTTTTCTTGAGATATACTAAAAAAAAGGTTTGTTTCCATATATGAACGTATTAACACATTGTACCTTGTTTTTATAGATATCAAAAGTGCCTCTCTTGTTACGAGAAATTGTCTACGATACGTGGCATTCTTTTGAAAAAACAATCAACTCCGGGTAAACTAGGAGTTTCCTTCCGCGAGCTAAGTGTCCTCATCAGGAGTCTCGAGTGACGAAAACGACAGCGTCTAAGACGTACATGAACTCTATCGAATAACATCGTTATCAACATCGAGATGGCGAAGGGCCGAGGAGGTAGACAATCATATTCTTGAAGTGCCTGCTTCTTGTAGTTTACATCATGCTGAAGTTAAAATACGAGGCACTTGGATTTTACGTCTTTGTCTTTGGTCCTCGATTTCTTCCAGTGTCGTGATGAAATACAGTATTGAGAACCATGGGAGATGTCTGTTAACAAAATTGACTGGATTATATTGATCGTTTAATTAACGATCAAGATCATACGTAAGAGTATTGTAAACAATTAACACGAAACAAAGTGACAAAAAAAAATCGAATAATACTGCTTCTATTTTGCGTACTTGGATATGTTTTATTAAAAAATCGATGAGAACGTCTGTATGAAAGAGCGATTAATAGTTTTACACTTACTTTCGACACTTCGTGTCCTCGGTTTCTTGCCAGTTTTGACTGAATGAAGGGTGCAGTGAGTTATTCATTCATGATAAAGAAATGCGATACTGCATGACTTCATTGGCAAATTCACTATAATAATTGATGGTTAACAAGAAGAAAAGAAAAAATAAAGGGAGAAAGTTAACGAGTTATAACGAATATTAAAAGAATAACAACTTTCTTAGCTAGTTTAATAAAAATTGTATTTTTGCAAGAGCTATTTACGCTCATTTACTAATAAAGGGTTCTAATTATAGGTATCTCTAAAATCTTTGTAATTATATTAGTAATTTACGTAACCTTATTTATATGAAAACGATGGAACTCTAATATTATTGCAAGAAAAGGAAACAAAACGCATTTCCTCCAATATTAATCTTAATAACAATGAGAAAGATTCTGTCCTCTTTTGTACATAAGAAGCGAGATATGAAAAACCGCTATATACCGTGTAAATAATCATATTGTGCAATATCAGCGTAGATCTAAATCTTCCTTCTTCTTCATTTCTTTGTCCTTTTTTTTTTTTGCCCAAGTTTCACACGAGTTTATTTCTTTTATTTACGGATGATCTTCGACGAGAGGACAGAAACCCTCGCTCAAATACCGACCGCTGTACCTAACAACGACTTTATTCTTTTTTTAAAAAGTATAAAGAATCATGTCGCGGCTTCCGTCCAATATATTTTTATAAGTCGGAAAAAAGAATTAAAGGAAAATGGGAAGAAAAAGAGAGAATGATTAGAGCGTGCTTATACTTGTGTGTATGTGTCTGCATGTATGCGTTTGTGAAATGATAAAGTAATTATTTTAAACTGCTCCTGCATGTTGTGCAATTTCGATATTGATCGTACTTCCTTCGGTTGAAAGTTTTTCGTAAAAAAGAAGCGAATAATTGCTGTAGAAATGGAATAAACGAAAATGTGAGTCCTCGTGTGATTACAGCAAGAATAATAACTTTCTTTATAAAGAAATTGAGAGATACTCTATATTTCCTTGATCCTCCCAATTGAAACTTTTATTAATGAAAAAATTCATTTTTATCCTTGTTATATGTCTCCTAGAATAATGTACACGTTGGCGAAATACTGATACGTGCGACAAAAATGAAAAGCATTTTTTTTTTTTTTCCTATTTTTTATCGTAAGAGAGAATGATCCGATCTGTATACTCATCGATCAACGCCTACTTTTTTATCGCAAGAGTACCTTTATCGAAGTTTACTTTGCCTCGTAAAAAAAAGGTCGAAGGATTAGATTTATCTCTATTTACATCAACGATCGAGTCCTTTCTCGTAATTCAAATCTATGCAACCTTAGATGTGAGCGCCTTACTAGATTTGAGATCTCGTTTTTATTTTGCATTTGTCAAAATTTTAAATACTTACAATTTACGTTCTTCCAGGGCATATGCTTTATAAATATAAAGTAAAATATCGATCCTTACCAGTGTTATATATAAATACATGCATACCGTGGAAGAGAAGTGCAAATATCCTTTCGTGTTGCATCCTTATAATCCGTGAAATATCGTGACCGTTTAAAACGAGGTGCGCGTGGCGGCTGTTTGCATCTGGATTATGTATTCATGAGATTATATGGGTCCTTTTCAGGGTAGTTACAGTAACCCTTCCTTTCTCTATTTCTCTCTTTCTCTCTCTCTCTCTCTCTCTCCCTCTCCCTCTCTCTCTCTGTCTCTTTCTCTTGCTGCAAAATGTGACAACCATGATATCATCATCATCGTCGTCAACGAACCGTCAAAACGGAAACGAAAATATACACAGATATATACCGGTACTTGGTGACAAACGAATCTCTTTAAAATATTTCGACGAACGAACAATTAAGGAATCAGGTGTATGAGACCAGGGAAAGGTATTAGCTGATCGTTGGAATCCTCCTACGTGAAAAAGGAACCGGCTCTTCCTCTTCGTATCTGTTATGACGAAGATAAGTTAAGTCCTCTTCTTGTCGTCACCTCGAGCGACGAAAATGCTGTTTTCTCACAAAACACGTTAACAATACGTTCAAACACGATGACGACGCGTTGACAGAGCCGTAGGACTAGTCTAAGCGGATTATCCCGAAACTCAGAAAGCGATACTTTCCAACACACGTGCATACCAGCTTCCGTATTTCGTATTGTGTGTCGGGAGCCGTTCAACCTTCCTTTCTTTTTCCTATCTTCAAAAATTCTGTTTTCTACTCCCCTTACCTATATGCTTCATGTAATCGCTATCTTCGAGAGATCTTTTTTCAAAGGAGATCGATAATTCTTTTTTTCTTCCCTCCTCTTTTTGCTATCATTTACCTGAGTGATCCATCTCAGAAATTCTTTTTTTACGTTCAGCATTACTATATACCTGAAGATATATATTGTACATAAAATATAGAAGAAGATATCATTTATATATATATGTATATATATATATATATATATATATATATATATATGTATATGTATATATCATATATTATAATTTATATTATTTGTAGATAATGGAAAAGTAAAACTGTGTTAAATGGTAATTTATTTTATTATCTAAATATATATATATATATATATATATATATATATATATATATATATATAATATTTATATATTATTATAGAGAGAGAGATAGAGAGAGAGAGACAGAGAGAGAGAGAGAGAGAGAGAGAGAGAGAGAGAGAGAGAGAGAGAGAGAAAGAGAAAGATAAGCATTTTACTTCTTGTTTCTCTCTTTTTCCTTTTCTTTGTTGTTGGTACTCGACAAAGAGGGATGATGGGATATAAAAAAAAGGTATGCTTATACTTGCGAGAACATCAATACAAAAAGAGAGAAACAGAGAGAGGGAGAGGGAGAAAGAAAGAGAGAGAGAGAGAGAGAGAGAGAGAGAGAGAGACGCAGTATGGAATCTGAAATTGAAAAAAAAGGAAGGGGAAGACCATTGTGCTCGTCCTCTTCTAACCCCTCTGAAATCCGAACGTTCTTGTAGGGGTTTCCGAGCAGTGCAAAAATCATTGGCTCGTAAATATAATCAGTCGAGGGCTGCGCAAAGGATAACTCGCGATCGGATTGGCTAATTATAGGCTGAAGGGACCTGTGTGACGTCATGGGGCGTGCTCGTACGCCGATTGGCTAATGGAAGGGAGGATTTTCTCGACAGCCGGGCAAAGCAAATCCACCCTCCGATCGCAGAGAGTGTGCGCGTTACTTCCAACCCCTAGCAATGGGGTCGGTAGACAGGCTTGAAGGGAGTGTTGAAAGAAGAGGGAGAAGAAGAAAAAGAAAAGAAAAAAGGACTGACGACCTCCATAGTAAAATCGATAGTATTTCCCCGTCGAATGAAAAAGAAGGATACTTACGACAAGGATGAATGAAACGAAGCTTCGAGAGAACGTTAAAATTATTTTTGAATTCGCATAGTTGAACGATGCCCGAGGCAATCTTTGGAACAGTTTTGAGTGCAAAGAGTTAAGATAATTAAAGGAGGTCACGCACGCGCCAGATGGGTCCCGCGTTCTCCAATTCCATGCGTTTGCACGATTTTGCCGGATCTTGTCACGACATTTGCAGCTGGCAAGCGGGAATGAACTAGCACGTGCTATCGACTTCGTTCAAGGACAAGACGTAAAGTACATCTCGAGAAAAGAGAGAGAGAGAGAGAGAGAGAGAGAGAGAGAGAGAGAGAGAGAGAGAGAGAGAGAGAGAGGGAGCGACGGTCCTTGATAGTTTGTCAAAATATATCTAATTCGACGAACGCGTTTAATTTTAAGAAATAAAATTTAATTTTAAGAAAAACAGTTTTATTCCGAAAAAAAAGAAGAGGTGAAAGTGATATTTAAACAAGATATCGCAACTTGGCTCACTCGTCCTCATATTGATTATTATTCTTAAGTTTAGTTAGAATGTTCTCGTTCGATTTATTTCTGGATAAAGTGTAGCTTCGAAATAATCTTCCGTGACATGATTCATCCGCATCGACAATCATTATGCATCGGTAGGTCCATCGCGAATATCGATGACGACGAATGTACAAGGCAAACCGTTACAACATGACCGTAGAAAAGATCCTTGTCGAGTGACGTTGCACGTAGTCGATCAGCGATATAGCAAGTCGAGGTGTCTGTGTGTGCAGTTTTCGTATAGGATTACGTTATCGATATCGAATTATACGCCGTCTTGAATCGATATCGGAAAGGGGAAAAAGTTGTGCGGTTTTTTCGAGAGTTTGAACGACTATCAAAAAAGAATAGCATCATACAGATGAGCTGAAAATCATTAAGAAAACTTGTTACTATTAATCGTTAAAAGTCACGATTAAAAATTGCCGCAATAATAATAAATTGAAAAAAAGTAGTAGTACGATATAGAATATAAAATATACAAATACAATAAAAGTAGATTCTGTACGTGATTCCTGAAATAAAAGTTTATCTGAAATAAATGTTAAATCATTTGAAATATTCATAAATTCAACAAATCAAGAGCATATTTCCTTATGGAAATTGTTTATGGAAATTCACATGACCCTTTTTTCTGCAGCTCGAAGTGAGGGGGGCTACGGCAGAATAAATTCGTGTTGCGGTACCAGTCAGAAGAAACGCGAAAAATAGAAGACAAAAAAAGGACGAAGAAGAAAGGATGAGAAGGTGGGGGGCTCTCGAGCAGTCGTTGCAGTTCGCTCCGCGAAATTTCCTTTGTGCGGTTTTGCACGCACGGTATACTCCATGCTCTTCTTCTTCTTTTTCTTCTCTTGTAGTGTTTCCGAAGAACGCGCGATATCCATAAGAGACGTGATCTCGTCTCCTGTTTTCTCTCTGTATGCCCGTTTTCTATTGACGAGGCCAAAGTAACCGTGTAATCGAAACTCCTCGAGAAGGAAGATTTCCTTTCTTTCGTTCTTCCGTTACTTTTTTTTACTTTCTTTTACTATTACTGCCGATACTGTTGCTCTTACATCGTGAAGATTGCACGTATTATCGAAGGATGCTTGTTGTCTGGTAGAAAACGTACGAGTCAATCCGGTAAAATTGTTGGAACGCAGAACGAAAGTTCCTCAATGGCTCTGAGAATCCTCCTGAAAGAGAATCTTGCAAAGAACTTCGTGAAAATATATCGAAAAATAAGTTCGTCTACTCGTTGTGCTAATCGTACCGTGAATTTCGAAATGTATATAACTATCACAATAACAAATAATAAAGTCTAAAACGAGCAAAAGAGATATATTTACTCACTCGAAAAGTCGTGAGCTTAGTCCATTGCGTCAAAATAAACATCTGCATCCTCGATCCTTCGAGAACCTCTCCAGGAAATGTCGAGGACCACCGAAGCGAGCTCTTAGGGGGCAGTTATTTTCCAAACACGATGTGACAAATAAGTATAAAACAGTTTTCTATTTTTGGTAAGAAATACATCCTAGTGGAAATCTTTGGAGGATCCTTTAATCGATGCTATTTGTTATTACTAACCAATCAATATTTTTTCGATCGATGATGAACATTTTAATTGGATCGATTTTATATTTTATTTTTTATATCGAATACATAAGTTACCAGATATCGCTAAAAAACAAATTTTATTCTAACTTTCTAATAGGCAAAGAACCAGACCACCCTGCCATTTAAGCGGTTTAATGCGAACTCGGACTGAAAGACGTGTAACGGCTGATTATAAAGAACAAAGAGGCATATTTGGACGGGTGGCACAAAAGTACGACGTGCGGCTAAGACAATAGCCCGTACAAGGACAATGGCAGCATCGGTTTGATTATTATAAGAATTAGGGAATTACAGCGACAGGCTTAATTGCCTGTCGAGACTTATCATGTCACATCGAGTTTTCGCATTATTCCTCTTGAATACATATCAAATTATTTGGCTCCCCTAATTTTTATGTAAACGTTAAATACAACACTCGTGAATTCTATCGAAAAACGCATTGTTTAATTAGTAACTAAGCTGAATATAAATAGCCTGCGCTCGAAGGACTGTGTAAATTCCTGTAAATTATTTTTATTTAAAAAAATTCGTTTCGTAAACATTTTCTAACATTTATACTTCATACTTTCAGGCTTATTTTATTACATCTTATAACTAAACTGTAGTCGTTAGATATGTTTTACCAACTCGACATAATAAAAGTATACTACTAAGTTATTCCCCGTATAAAGACACAATTGAGTCGTTCTTAGATTTTCCTACGTTTCGGTCATTTTATTCTTGTCACTTTTCACAGAAAAGACCTAATAAATTACGTTTCCTAGATTGATAACAAATTTCTTATATAGGATAACATGTAAAATAAATTAGCAAATAAATTACTAAACCATCATTATTGTGTAATAATATTCAAATTAAAGGATTCCACATAAGGTTTGACTGTAAAAGATATGTCTGAACTTACGTGTAGGCGAGCATCCAACACCAGCTGTGTTTTACGATCGTGCATACCCTTTCCTCTCAGTCTCTTTATATTCTCTCTCTCTCTCTCTCTCTCTCTCTCTCTCTCTCTCTCTCTCTCTCTCTTTCTTTCTCAGTGATGTACAAAATGTTAATATCCTGCGACGAGAAGTTAATGGACAAGCTGTGAGCGTGTAAGGTAAGTGTGTGCTGTAATATATAGTGGATGTAACAAGGTTATAACTGTGAACGCCAGGGTTCTATCGTTCGGCTCCAACCCCTTTTGGCCCTTTTTCCGAAGGCAGCCACGTTAAACGTGACGAGGACAAATTGTGGATACGTCCCTTTCGTTTGTTCCTCCCTCGCCTAGTAGACGGCTTTGTGCGTATGTGTCCGTGTGTCCATGTTCTTTCTGTCTTTCACTCTTTCTCTGGTGCCCCTCTTCCTTTTCGTATCGTGTGATAGATGGTTCTACCAGGTGATGCACCCTCTCGTCAAAGTCACCCCCGACTTTAGCGACGACATACCCGTTCTTGTTTCCCCTCTTTCGTGAGATATAATTTCACGCTAGCGTCTTCCTTAAAAAATTTCATGCTCATTAGCGAATTGCATGGAGGTTTAATAGTATTAGTGTGGGACCATTAAAATGAGACACCCTGTGTAATCGCAAAAACTTTGAAAGAGTTTAACTAAAACTGTTTAACAAAAAGTGATCAATTAAAAGAAAGTCGGACCTATTTTTGTTTTTTCTTTGTTAATAGATATTTATATATTATTCGTTTGTAACAACTATTGGTATATTATAGTTACTTAAAATTAGTGTTTAATTTTCACATCACCTAATTGTAACTTTCACACCAGGTCTCTTTCATTCTGCGGCGATCTTACTTCAAAGCTGACTATTCCATCCGTTTTTGCTTCGACAATGACTAGTGTCAATGTCGATTTAATCGTCTTCCATTCGTCCCGCTATCTGGGCGGAATCGTAAAAATTTCGATGTCATCGTACCGAACAGTTCTCCTTACTCTTTCTTTTCCCTTTCAATCCTGTTTCCAGAGGGTCCGTAGAAAAACCGTTTACAAAGATCGCTCATGCTATCAATAATAGAAAAATCACTGATACCTTTTTCTACTCTAAATGTATATATGTCGTAAAAATAATGAATAAAGAAAAACAAAATAGCTTTCATTTACAATAGAAGTTTATTGAGTTAGAGTCTCGTGTTATATGCTTACATCGAGAAATTCTTAGAAGACAACATCAAGGTCTTGGAAAAGGAATAACATTTCTTATGAATCTATCAACGAATAACGAGAATCTCATTAATTTCCGAACGATGTGTTTGTTCACAAGTAAGCCATACCAAAGAGGTCTAATCCGTACTTGCTAGAAGAGAATAAACAAACAGGGACAGACCGTACGAGATAACTATTATTATAAACAGAAGTATGGTTTTAGTGCGACACAAAATTATTTGGACTCCTGGCAAGTTTATATGTATACGAATAGGCGGAGGCGGCACGCATAAAATGTCGCTTTGACGAACGCCGCGACACGTTTCTTCGTCTCTTGCAAAGGATGTCTGGCGTCTAGAGAAAGACCGTAAAGATCGTTCTACGATCACACATCTTTTGACGCTTTATTTATCTCCGAGCTCGATCAATTAGAAATCGGGTTTACTCGACCGGAAATGATCTGAAAATATTATCTCGTAACAAACTCTCGCGTGAACGAACCGACCCGTAGAACTTGTAGGATGATACGAACGATTAATTACATAGGCAGATCCCAAAGAGAGTGCCAAAACTGTAAATTGAAAGGCTTCTAAAAGAAAGGTTTGCCCCTTCCTTTGTTCGTCAGAATGCAGTTACACTGGGGTGTTACCTGGACAATGTCCAATGCTTGGTCAGCCTTACGCATTTCACGAAATTGACCTTCTATCGAAAATTGGCAGTACGTCCGTTAAAGTAGGCGGTCGGGTTTGCCTATCGAACTGGTTTTTTTCCTATCGTCTTACCTCTGCAAAAGCGTATAACATATGTATTTTTCTCTTTCTTTCTGACTCCTTCTCTCTCTCTCTCTCTCTCTCTCTCTCTCTCTCTCTCTCTCTCTCTCTCTCTCTGTTTCTCATGAACGCGTGAGCAAAGAAAACTAAATCTCGTGTAGATGGGCGTTTAAAGGGCAGCTGCATACGCTTCTCTCGACACTGTCGCGCTTAATTGAGAGAAAAAAGCTCGCGACGGGGCCACTTCGTACATCCCATGGAGAGGTCCTTGCTCACCTATAATTCGATCGAGAACCCCATAGGAACGTAACGCACTGTTGACATTTGGTTATTTTGATGTCAAGCTGAGCCATCATCGTTCCGTTTGATGACGAACTGAAGAAAAAGAGAGAGAGAGAAGAGTGTTAAAGAGGTGCTCGGCTGTTGCTACTACCCTACGAGAACCCTGAAGGGTTGTTGTTCGAGGACCACCCGTGGAATCGTCACGTTTCTTCTCACTTCATAGAACGTAATATTTTGTAATCGGTGAAACGCTAAGAAAATCAATGGAATTTATCTCCTTTGAAGATTTGAACAACATTCGTTAGAGTTTTCATTAAAGTCATTAAATCTTTCCAAAAATTACTCCCATGAACTATACTTTTTCGGATATTAATGGAATATCGTGTCGAGAGCGAACAGTTATTACTAAAACGTATTATAAATCTCCATGAATTATCGTCTCTTAAACGACTGTGAAATTAGCGGTTTGCAGTCGTCGAAGAAGAAGCGATTCTGATGCGCCTCGTAACTGTCTTCTAGGTGCTAAATTTCACGCGGGCTCTTTCATACCGAATGGAGGTTCCAAGTGGGGCCGGCGCCTCTTACATTTTTCGAAAGATACTTTACAATGATGCGGAGTTTAATCATTCTGTTTCAACGTTATCAGGATTAACACATCCCAAATATCTACCTAACGAAAAAAGTCGTAAATAACTGAATTTTTCTTGAAAAGACAGGTTTTTGAAAGATGTCGAAGAAGCGATCGAGAAGAAGAACAAAATTCCTAGAAAGGCGTGTTAAAGTGTATCGAAATTCTCGAGTCTCGATTGTCCATCGACCTCAATAGGTCGACGATGCGTCAACGTTACATTTCAATCTTTCAGAACAAAATAGATGGCCGTTGACAGCGTAGAAAGTGTCCAGCAGGTAACAAGAGAGAGCACAGACGTTCTTTTACTGCCATTTACACCTAGAAAATCTTTCCGAAGAAGGTCAGATAGGACTTCTTCTTCTTTGGCAATTTTTTTCTCTTTCTAGGGCTCTGTATTGTGATATACAGCTATATACATGGTGGCCATTGACGAAACGACTTCCCCTCACGCCAACCGTTCGAGGTATTTCCCTCTCTTTTTCTTTCTCTCTCCGTTCATATTCACCCGTCTTCCTTTATTCACCATTCCTTTCGTTCTTATCCTCTATGACTTCGTTCGTCGTTCCCCTTGCCATCATTCACAACCATAAGCCCTTTCGGTGGCCTTTCGAGGGTGCCCCGAATGCAGAACGAATGTAGAAAAAGACAAAGCTTTGGAGCTTTATTGGCAAACAGTCCTACGCTTTCATGTAACGTCTCTATTATTGGAAATGATAGTGTAAGGTGCATATTAGTTATTTATACTTATCGAACTCTTTCTACTTTTATGAAATCCAATATTATTTCATGATGACTATAATTATTTCTCGATAAAAGATGACTCATATAGAAAGTTGTTGATGCATTCCATGAAAAAAAAAAAATAAATAAATAAATAAAGAAGAAACAATTCGTTAAACTATCTTAACCTTACGCTAAATCGCACATATTTCGAACTTTGACGTATTGACGCTTTAAAGGCATAGAAAAGTTACTCTTCTCCATTTTTAAGCGTTCTCGTTCTGTTTTCTTCCTTACTTCTTCCGACGGAAGCGGAACCGATACATACCACTCGAATAGAATCATCCCTCTTTCCTCGATCAAAGATCGTGACGTAAAGAGGGGAAGCAGGTAGATATGCGAAAATATCTATTTTTCGAATAATGCGTAAAACGGATCGGTCAAAATTGCAACGTACGAGGAGCCGACAGCCGAACAATGCAGTCATAGTATCCTCTCGTGCGGGCGAATTACACGGATCAAGAGCTACGAATGCCTATCGATCATATATGCATGTCGTGACTTTATACGTTTACGCTAGCGAACGTCTATGCATGAATAGATATCCAAGTACGTTCTTGCGTAACCTATAGCTTACGGATAGAAAATCATAACCATGACGTGTGATAACTGAAAAGTATCCTTAAAAATCGAGTTCCTAATAACAATAGAAAAAAGTATCTAATGAATAATTTTGTACGGGAATGCTCATTTCTAATTATAATGATAAAAAAAAAAAAAGAAAACAGATTATGTAATACTAATTACATAATATTTGATATTTGATTAACGATACTTGATTAGCTTTTTATCTTTCATACCTTTTTTTTTCTTTCGAAATATTTCAAAGAGTAAGGACAATGTTAAAAACGGGAGCGGAACGAGCGAGAAATGAAAGTAAATACGAGAAACACTTTCGACTAACGCTATACGGTTTGTAGAACGATACTGAATACAAATTCTTTCTTCTAGTCCAACTCAAATTTTTTCTTCTTTTTTCTCTTCCACGGAATGACTTGGAAGATCTCTTTAACAAGACTTTTAATCTTTATTTATTCTTGAATATCTTTATTTTATCTCTATTTTAATCTTTATCTATGCTTGATAATATATGAGTTGTGACACTGAATATTTTTGATATAAAAATATAGTTAAATCAAAGAACACAAAAAAAGAAGAAAAGAAGATTTAGAAGGAAGAGAAAAAGGAAATTTTTAATGCATGCGAGAACGACGATCTTATCGCTCTTTTTATAAGGTATTAAAACGTACCTACCATCGATGATCACAGACACGTGAAAGTAAATTGCTACGATCCTATTTTCAAAGGATACCGCCACCTTTGTCTACGAGTGTTCGTCTATGCTTTGCGAAAAGAGCAGATGGTGTTATCTTCCGTCGGATGAAACGGATACTTTTCCAAGTTCATTCTTTGCGAGATCTCGATAGTGAAAAAAGTATGGAGACGAATGAAAAGAAAAGCCTTAGCATTACATATACTCTTCGAAGAAATTTTTCTTCCTTCATAAAAAATGTCTATCGGGAAGAATGAAAGAAAATCAAACATTATGAGTACTTTGTTAATATCTATTATTATAAGGTTCTTCTTATCGATTGTTTGACTTTCCCATATTCGATATAATGCGTTATTTTCTAGTGCACAATCTACATATACATCTTTTGTTGGAGTATTATTCGTATATAGGTAAACAGAAGTAGGCTCATAGAATTCCCGAATCGGCTTAAGTACCATTTTTGCCTCTGACATTCTGACGTTTATCGGTTTTACCCGTAAAAGGGGTATTATCCGTTCGAAACTGATATTTTTCATATAATGACCGGAGAATGACGAACGTGAGAAAAATAATTCAATGTTCTGAGTTATATGGGAATGTTGTTTTTATGAATATTTTGACAAACGAATTTTTTTATTAAATTCTAAGACGTAAATGGATCAGATTTCCATGAAATAATTTATAATAGACCAGTACGAGTTGAATAAGATCCTTTTTTCCAGGATCATTATACAATGACATACGTTACATTAATTTTCGATTGTTATTACAATAGAAACCGATATGGAATTCGTTCCTGTGCGTTGACGTTTACAGCGTAATGCCTTACGCGAACAAAGATCTCATAAAGAACATGTCCCAATTTTTCCGATAAAGATGGAAATTCGTTGTCCACCCTTACGACAAGGGACGCGACTCAACAGATGAACGGGTAACACATGTCGATAGGTACAACTAGAGAATATACGGGGGCCCATGGGGTTAGATTCGCTCGATTTTTACCCCAAAATCATCGTTTTGTGTCATTCGTGATCATAAATCAGGGGGCGTAAAATCAATTATCGCTTATCGAGACTTGCACCCTTTTTCCAAGTAGTAATAAAGAAAGAAAAGACCTGTGATCTGTTCGAAAAAATCTCAAAAACGATTCGGAAATTAAACGACTAGATGTAATAACTTTTCTTCATCGCTCTTCATCGCTCTTCGTGGACACAAATTTGAAGATTAGCGCACGTGCAGCAGCACGGACAGATTGGATGAGAAAAAAAAGAAGTAGAGATGTAGAATTTCGAGAGAACGTTTCACAGGTAACTCTTTCAAACGACTTCTCTCGCACGGGTCGGCCGATTTTTCTAGTCCGTCGCCCTACAGGGATTTTGTGCCTACCCCCTCTCTCTCCCCTTTTATTTTGATTTATTCGACGTTAACTCGCTTTGACGCTCAGTGGGTCGTGCCCCGTTCGTGCCCCCGAATACGAAACGCGTAAGAACCTAGCGAGTGAATGTAATTCATGTCGTAAGGGTCTCGACAGGACTTCTTCCTGTTTGAAGAGAGAAAGAGAGAGAGAGAGATAGAGAAAAAGAGAGAGAGAGAGAGAAAACGAGAGCGAGAGAGAGAGACAGAGAGAGGGAGAAAACGAGAGAGAGAGAGAGAGAGAGAGAGAGAGAGAGAGAGAATTTTCAATAAGGGAGCAGCACCTTGATGATGGTGTTACAACCGGAGAAGAGACGTATGCTTTTCGACACTCGTCGTGAAGACATTCGTTTCTTAAAACGTTCATTTTCTCTTTTGATAAATGATGTTCTAATTTTCTTCTTTTTGCTCTTTTCTCTACGAAATCTATGTGGAATCTTTTTTCTCTAATAGAATAATATATCTTAGAAACGGTAGGAAATATCGAATATATTGAGAAGATTATAATAAAGGCGATAGTCAAAGTTAGGGATCTTTCTTCTTGATTTAAAGAAGCTTTAAAAAAATCCAATTACACCAAGTTCATCGACGCAGGCGCCGCGACATTCCGGAAGCCATTGCTACATCACCATGGATACTAGGGAGGAGACGCGGACAGGCGAATCTCGTATCGATCGTCTAAATTTCCGAGGGTCCTTGTCCTCCCAAATATATATACATACATACATACATTTATATATACATACATACATACATACATACATACATACATACATATATATATATATATATATATATATATATATTTAATTTTAATTTTTGAATTTAATTATTTTGTGTAGATCCTTTTTATTAAGAAAAAAAATATATATAGATGTAAAGAAAGAGAGATCGAATAAAGGTGAGGTATTCGTACGTACACATATATCAAAGATGTATAAAAAAAAACATGTTGGCAATGGATGTCTTCTCGTTTTATAAATCGTAAGGGACGAAAGGGTTTCTATAGTTCACATTGTGCTCCATAATTTACTGTCTGCAAACAGAGAGAGCTCGGGCGTTCATTGAAAACATGTGCGAGCATACGTTGCATTGCCATTGGATTAGAACGGCAGCTCTTGCCTCTCCTTCTCTTCTTTCGTTCGTATCGTTTTCGATTGAATACCCCATGTATGAGGATTTATTTGGAAGCGTAAATGGAAAGTGTAAAGTGACTCGAGTCGACCTCAGTCGTAGGTATACCTATACATTGGCAATATCCGGGAGACGCTTTACAATGAAACGTCCTGGATATGTCCTTCAGGATCATCCTGCTCTCTTTTTATTCGGTTAATTATGCGTTTACGTTATACGTGGACTGTTTTACTTAATTCGATAATGCTTTTATAAATGAACGTATTCGCAAATAATCCGACAATATTTCGTATGCAATATCAATTTAAACATAATATTTTCTTATTGGTTAAGATTCCTGAAGCTTAAACGAAAAGAAAAGAAAAAAATAAAACAAGAAAGAAAGAAAATATAGAAAAGTTAGAAAAATTATACATCACGACTATGTGGTCGAACTGTTGCGGTTAGTTTCATCATATTTTGCGGTCATACCAGTCGAGAAGACAATCGAGAAGATTATGAATAAAATCTTCACAACGTTTCTAAGTACGTTCGTCAAAGAACTTATTAACTTGACTCGAACGACAATTTTTTTTTTCTGTAGATACGTAGACGTTACTCGATGCACGGATTTAAAGAGTTAATCGCTGAAAAAAGGGCAACGACAAGGAAGATCATTTATTTCATTTCCAATTGGTTCTACCACTTTTCCAAGTGATTGCTCAACCCCGTTTTAGGTTCAGGTACGGCCAACTGACGAACCGTTGTGTCTTTATGACAAGTGAAAGGATCGGAAATTTTTCACATGATTTCATTACGAAGGCGTAAAGTATTCCATTGTTCATTCTTGCCAGGGATATAATAATGATTTAAAATAATAATTTTTATTTTGCAATAGTATCTATATGTTATCGTAGCCCCGAATTTGTTTATTCTGTTTTGGAAACCAGATTTAATCCAAAAATGAGAACAATTTTTAATGATACCGACTATTAAATCGTATGTTCAGGTGGTAACGTCCTGTCGTGATTAGTATGTCAACTGATTCAGCATAACTGACGATTCCTCTCCATATACATTTATTCAAATTTTACGCTCTTCCCTATTGCGAACGCAGGACAGGGTAGTAGTATATCGAGTTCGCGACTCGATAAAGATCCGTGAAATCACACGTGTAGTCTAACAGCACCCTTCCGGGACAAAAGAACATAACGTATAACGTTTTGCGTACGTCACTCTTGATCGATCTTCCTATCCCGAGTGGCCGTCTTTATTGATGGTGAAATTAAAATCAAAGATTTATGGATTCACGCTAAATAATACTATGCATATGTAAGTACGAGTTTGCACTTGTTCTCTCTTTTGTTTAAACTTCTATGACCCCATATAACTTTTACATCAAACTTTCATATGTCTGTATTATTTCATTTTTTTTTGATAGAAAATTAATTATTACTTCATATACGAAATTTAATATCTGTTAAATATCAGCTATATTCGCGTAAATTATAATATAAAATTTTACATTATACATTCTTTATATCGATATGTAATTTTAAATAAAAATATAAGATCTATTGTTTTTTTTTTTTTTTTTTATTATTATTATTCCCTGTTACATATAATTTAATTATTCTTCGGATATAAGTACATACGTGACGAAAGATGTGAAACGTATTGCGATTTGAAAGTAGGAGATCTACCAAGCTTAAAGCAGATTCTAGCTCGCGTATTCAGGTGTCCGTTCTCACAGGCTGACACGGAATCCCGGGTTTACTGAGTGTTTGATGTTCGCATTACATCGGAACTCACTCGTTGTATGGTATATTTGAACGCCTACGAACAGAAGATCTACGCATCATCGAAGTACATTATCTCCTATTCTTCGTCTTCTTTTCGTTCCCTTCTCTTTTGTTGGTCGAAGTAAAATTGGAGTAACGGAAGATCTAAATCTTTCTTACACTATTCAACTAGTACACTTTTGAAATAAACGACTCTGTGATGTGTTTGTATCTAAAATATATGTATATATATATATTTTTTTTTTATTTAAAATAAATTTTCGAAGTTTCGTAAAGATTGTTTCAATTTTAAAATATAATCCAATATTTAGATACTTAATAAATTTTAAATTTACTTTATTTTTAGTATTTTACGAACACGCGAATATTATCACTTGATAAGCAGATAGTTTGAAATAAAATCCAAAGACTTATTAGAAGATTCGGCTCGGATCAAGCTAAACAATCGAGGGTCTCCCTTCCGTTAGAAAAGTACGTCGAAATTCTGGCGACCCTCGCTTAGCAGCAAATCCACGGTCTGCTTATCCCAGCTTATACCGGCTTATCCCAATCATTTCTGCCCCGTCCGTCTCCTTCCTGGTGCCAATTACGTCAAATCAATGTCACATGACAATACTACGTTTACGTGTTCACATCGCGAAAACTTTAAACGAATAAAAATTGTGAAACCTATTGAAAAATCGATGACTGTTATTAAAGTACGTTTTTAACGATTTTGAGCTTGATATTTCTTTCGTTTTATCAATATAAATCGTTTCGTCTGATTATGAGTTGAAATGAAATTTCGATCGAAGCTGACGTTTCTTGTGTTTGCGACGATTTGCATATAGTTTCTCGTTGTTCACACCCTTACCCTGTGAATAAGAGCAACGTAAAGTGGATTACGGTAATGGATAGCCTACGATTGATCGGATTAGATTGCGCACGATTGGGCTTGCGATAACTCGATCTGCCGTCTATGCAGTCAGTGTGAAACGACATACGTTCTGAAGTTACATGCTTCGAGAACCTTGCTCTGTCGCTTTTTATTGTACAACGGTGTTGTTTTAATGTATAAATACTTTTCCTCATTTGTCGCGTGCATTCGAGAAAGTATCATCAATATTTCATTTAATGCAATTTTGCACAGTCAATTTCATATATTTATATTTTTTGAAGTTCTCTCTTCTCTAAAATAATGTATTAGTTCATATCCGAAAATAAATGTTTACTGATTATAATAGTTACAAATACGATTAGTATATAATGTAATTATATTAGTATAACTTATACTAAAAGTTTTACATTATATAATTTTTTGATAGCCACGAATAAATCATAGTCAAGGTAAAGTAAATCATCCTATTGTCATCTTTTTATCACTCTCAATTAACGACGATATTATATAACTATAAAATTTTTGAAAAATCAATTTAAAAAAGTACGATAATAAGGAATACGTAATACCTATTGTTGACGAGCAAGTTGTTAACAAAAAGGCCGAATAGAAATCGCCATACGAATCTAATTGGCACTAATTTTCAAGACCTGCTAGCTCACAGTGTGCGGGAGTAGAAACGTAAACAGAATAGCCGGGGATACGCTCAATCACTCGTACAATATTGACCCTCCCGTATATATCTATACGTGGAATGAGAAGAACGAATGGAACATAATACTGCTCACCGCCCCCGCCTGTAAACGAACTGCCAAAGCGTTTCATTCATTCCGGAAGGGAAGTCTGAGCTCGTATTGACAGCCGGTCATCAGGAGTACCGACGAAGAACCTAGTGCTCCTTTTTCAACGGTGGAGCTGGACTTTGTGTCGCTCGATCAGACAGAGAAACCCTCGTAATGCGATACGAGCGTATATACCAGGCTATACCTGAGTTGCTTTCTTCCAAACTTTGCCCGTTTATGCGTCAGAGTGCCTATGACTTTTCGACTTTCCATTCGGAGCGTTGACTGATCAATTATTTCGAACATGGGGCCATGATTATGCTGGTTATCACCCTCGTTTCATTCTCTCCTTTTAGAAATAATTAATCATTTATAAAAGAACAACCTTCTTATAACATATCGATTAGATACGTGCTAAAGATATTCAAAACCATTTGTTTTTAAAATGCACTTAACTCATGAGATAGGTCAAGTTGTGATGACGAGGCCGAATAATGTTCCATCGACTTAACGACCTGTCGTTTTATCTCGTCATCGCATATGTCTCATACACATTGTCTTTCCTTGTAACTCGCATCGAATAAAATACTACCCAATACTGGCACCCGACGTCGTCGCTCAAAGTTTGTTCGCTAAGAATGAAAATACGAGGATAGAAGGTGGTATAGGGGCTGTAGTAGAAAGAACTATAGGCGATATAGAATAATAGAGATGTCGTCGATGTTTCTAGGACTCACATACGTGACGTGTAATTAAACATGCTCTCGCGCGGAATCGTGAAGTCGCGTGGCCTCCTTCTTGTCCTCCCGCGATCGTCGCTGATCCCCCGTGATGCTGGCAATTACTGAGGGTTTTGTATAGGACTGAAGCTGTTACGACACCGAGCGCAAAGGTCGGCCAGGGACCGTTGACAGTGAGAACCTTACCAATGTGCCCCAGCCACCCCCTGCTGTCCTGAATACCGATTCGACGAACGGCACGTGTCCTGCAGATTCGAATATTCATATCCTCTAACATTGTACTGATCTCTCTCTCTCTCTCTCCCTCTCTCTCTCTCTTTTATTTCTCCTCTTCCCTATTCGAATATTTTCTTCATGAATATTTCGGAAAAAAATCTCACATTTTTTTCGTTAAATAGACGTAATCGATGTTATACGATCCCAAATTTTCATTTGTAAATTCGAGACATAATATTCGTTGTAATCTTGTTACCTCATTCAAATGTTTGCCTTATCTATTTAAAGAACGATGAACGTTAATAACACTTAGAACGTTAATAGATTTCTTTTGGTTATGTACGAACAAAGGGGTAGCACGTGCACGCTTATCATGATTTATGGTTTTTCCTAGCAGTGCTACGGTTGTTTTGCATTTAACGGGGGCGGGACCTCGAATTTAAATATCCGAATCGGTGTCGTGTCTTGTTCGAAGACGTACTTGCGTATCTATGTACCATTACACGTGCTTCTATTTATTTTAATTTACAAAATATGAAAAGAAAATAAACTAACATTTAATTATCCTCAATAATAAAATGATAATATTTATAGTCATTTATTATAATTTTTTTTAGATATGTCTATTCAGGTTTAGAAATTCTATACTAATAATCTTTCGGAGCAAAAATGTCAAACACGTCGGGAAGAATGCAATATTCTTTGTCGACTGATAAGTCAAAGTATGCAAACTATTCCATTAACCATTTGTAATAAAATAAAAGAAATACCCCTTCAAGGAACGCACATCTGTGAGGCGTGCAGAGCTATAGGGTCGTTTTATTAATTCACTCTCCCCGACTATTCGAACGAGTGCTCGTCGACGTAACGAAAGGAGAAAAAGAGACAGGGGTGAACGGTCCTCTCTTACTATTTATTACCTAATTGCCGGGCTGTTACATTCGTAAATTATACTATCGGATACACAGGTGCTTCTCACACGCACAATGCTCGCGATCATTTAGCCGAATTGTAATTAGCTTCTTCCACTTCTCATCTACTCGAAATAATTATACGAAATAAACGTTTGTCTTTCGACAGGATATAGCATATTTGAAATTTCTATTATATATATGTTCCATATAGATATACGTACGTTCGTAAAAATTTTCGAGGCACAAACGATTTCTAACGAACGTTCCAATTTTATCCATTCTTACTCGATCGAACAGTTTCCGTGAGTAGGACGTATATGCTGAATCCAACCGGTAGAGTCTACATTGAACGAAGGCGGCCATCCGTGAAACGCATTTAACTTGTTGGCACACAGAACTCAACGGGACAACGAGAGCCCTCCTATATGTTTTGGTATTGTGCTTACCAACGTGTCCACGTGCATGTGTATAGTCAATAAAATTAATGATAACCCAACGTTTCCTAAAATCAGGTATATATTCTTTTTTGCGTTGTCATTTACAGGACAACAAATATTTAAATAAGGAAAAATAAAGAAAATATATTTATAGGTACGTAGCTATAATAAATGTATAATAATGAAGGACTATGTCTTTAATAATACTTTGATAATTCTGTTGATACAAGGAACGTAATAGATATATAAAAATTTTGTTGGAACTTAGAAAAATGTAATTCAAGGATAATCTCGATCCTTTTCGTAGCCAGTACATGGGTAACAGGAAGGGAGCGATTTACGTAATCTCCAACCTGCGATGTATCATCAAGGGATTATAGATCCTTCGCTATCTTTTTTCTCGTCTCTTCAGGTTGGTTACCCCAACCCCTCCAACATCCTGTTTCCCTATTTTGTACATGGCAGTAGCTATAAGTATCATCTCCCTCTGTTTGAGTCCTTTCCAAAGACGATCTTTTAAAATCCTAAATGTTCAAGTAGAAAATTGTAAAGATCGGAGAAAAAAAATAGGAAAGATAAAGGAGCGAAAGAGAGAACGTCGAACAGATGTTATTACGCCTCTTTTCCTTGACTTCTCCTGTCCAAATACGCGTGAAGAATGTTTCTATGTGTATAAACGTGAAAATAGAAAGAACCTACGAAGAATAAGTTCGTGAGATACTAATAAAAGTTCGAGTAAAGCTATTTTTCTAAGCTTTCACTATGCTCTTGTCAAACAAACGTCATTATTATGAATAATATGATGTTTCTACGATGAAACATTAATTTTCACGTTCAGAGATAAGATCTAAGTAATTTATTATTCTCGGTAAGATTCCAATTTTATTATGTCGAATAATGATCGATGAATGATTTTTTATCGGTCTCTTCTTCTCCTCTCCTCTCCTCTCCTCTCTTTTCTATACCTACTCTACTCCAAGAAAGAATCAGAGTTATTCTGCTAGAACTCGAAAGGCCCTGGGGGCAAGAGTCATCAATTACGATTGGAAATAAATCGAAGGCAGATGCGACGAGTAGCTACAGAGCTAACACCACGGGTAGTGGATTTTTCACCCCTCACCCCCTACGGATAATGGCACTGTTTGCTACAAATACAAAACGTTAGCACTAAAGCATCCCAATCTCGGCTGACATAAAGTCTTATGGAATTCCTATGCCATTCGTTTTCTATACGGAAGACATCGAAATGAAATGTCTATTTCATTGATCTTTCTTCCTTATAAAACATAATATTTATATCGTACTCTGAGCAAATAAATCTAATTTAAATTGTATAAAATATTAAATATTTCATTATTTTTTAATAATTATGTACGCTGTGAAGAAATATAAAAATCTTCACGTTTTCTCGTTACTAGCTGAAATGTAAATCATTACTATTTATCAGTCTCTTATATCGAGTACGTTTTTTAACGACGTAATGAAGTAGTATCTATATACACAGTTCGTTTTGGTAAAATATACGAGTATAACGATATGGTGTTTTATCTACAGACCACAGGAAGTTAAGAAGGAGAGTAGCTGCTTAACGATAAAAATTCTTTGAAAAGACTCTCTTGACATGGGCATATAAAGTCGTCAAAACGTATCAAGGTAATTCCAACAAACTCAAATCTCCTTTGTTTGTTCTTATTCTTATTCTTCTTCTTTTTTATAACTTCTTCTTCTTTGTCCATGAATATACTTTCGTAAACATAGGACGATCTCATGGGAAGTTTCGTATTTACTTGTTCCCTAACTGGTATCGACTATCCGGAATTTGTAGGGCTTCTTATAAGAATTCCTACGTGTACATTATCGTCTTACAACATCAAGCGTACTTAATTACCTTCCTACCGAAGAAATTTCGCACGCTATTACGTTGTTTATCCATCGAAAGTACAGTCTCTACGTCGACCTGTATTAAGTGCTTAATACGTTGCGTTCACACAGGGTATCACACATATATATTCGGTAGGAATTTTGTAATTTAATGAGAATTATATTTCATCGAAACTTATATTTAAACTTTTTACAAATATGTACAAGATAACAAAAAAGGAAAAACTAAATAAAAAGAAAAATTTCCAACGAGCATAGTGCTGAGCCAATGAAATGAATAAAATAAAATGCGCGATGATGATTCATCGGGAAGTTGGGAATACACGAGTGGACATAATCGTGATTCATGTATTTCGTAGTCGAACATAGCCTCTGACGCAATGCAATCGCGACTTTCCTTTTCCTTCTTCTTTTCCAAGAAGCCTACTACTTTGTACTTTTGCATGGCTCACGTTCATCGTCAATACCAAGAATATACTTGTCAAAAAATTTAGAAAGAGAGGTCGTTGTATGTTTATAAATTATATTGTTAAACTACATACGCATGATTAAAACAAAGTGTTAATTGGGTACAAAATAATTGTCGTTCCGGACACATGCATATCCTGATGGCATTCGTATTTCCTTCGACGTTAAAGATTTCAATGCATAAAATCTAACCATAAAAATGTATCATCATAACATTTCAAAAAGCTATACAAGCAGAAAGAAATATACCACAAGCGTACGGTAGATCATTTATAACATATTATTGAAAATCTCTATAAAATCCTAACGTAAAATCAAAAGTCCGAAAGAACAAGCGATGCGCTGACAATTTCTTTAATATTCCTCTTAGACATACATAGATATATAGTGTATATATAATATATACAGAATACATCTAATTTAATTTGATCACCTAAGAGATCTCGTTTTTACATTTATTATAGATGAAAGAACCTTTGACGATCATCATTGATTGATTATAAATCATCATTATTGATTAATAATGAATCTCTTAGATAGTTAAAGACTCGTACTATTACGAATATATCCAACTAACGATATCACTCATCCAGTTTATCACTGTATCCTTGACACATTCATTTCAGAGACGTTGAGTTTCAGTACGCTCTCAGTCTAACCTCCATCTCTGGGTCTTGCCGATGCGGCATATGAGGCTCGATCCCGGTACTGGTGGTACCTGTACCTCCGGTACCAGTCACGTGATGTCCTTGATGATGATGAAGGTGGTGATGATTAAGATGAGGCGGTTGAGCAGCTCCACTCCTATAAGCCTTCTCGTGTAAATCTCGACCACGCCGACTGTAAACTTCTAGCTGATTGCGAAGATGAGCGTCCTCCTCAGCAGCCAATTCCTCATCGTATTCCAAACAACCAACGCCGTCTAATCTATCAAGGTCGATCCATCCTCGCCATCTTACACACACACCGTTCATTATCAAGTGTGATCTTAGATGCACCTGGAAATTTAACGAACACGGGTACACGTCAACTTCTTTTCTTCTTTTCTTCCAAAATGAAATTAGTCGTTCTTTACTTGCGAATGTATTTATTTTCTGTTCTCTTTTTCTTTTTCTTTTATTTTCTTTTTTTCTTTTTTTTTTTTTTTTTTTTTTTTTTTTAATCCAAGACCTCGAAAACAATCTTAAGAAATAATAAAAGATGCGTATGTTTATGAAATTTGATTCTGATGTGATTTCGGATATACCAAATGTAATTTCCTTATTCTTTCTTTTTAATTATTGCAAATGAAGATAAAAAAATTTTACTGTTTCACTTACTACATATATATATATATATATATATATATATATATATATATATATCTGCACGATCACGTTTCCCCTTACCTTCTCGCCACTAATATCCTTAAACGATTCTTATTTCGAGAGAACGATTACGCAAATTGGAAGGTACGATCACCGGTCTACCGTCGCTCTTGGTGTGCGAGATAAAATTGCGAGTTCGACCGTGCCAATCTTCGATGTTCCCATCCGGGAAACAATAAACGACGAAAATATTGCTCAAGGAATTCTCAATTAAGATTCTTTTTTTTCTCTTTTTAATCTTTATATACTAAAATTTTAAAATGACAGAATACAAAATACTTCAAAAGAGATGGAGTTATAATTCGTGTTTTTTTTTTTTTCTATATCGTAGGATACTGTGTAATTTGTAGGGTCATTTCCAAAAAAAGAAATATAAAGAAAAAAAAAAAAAAAGAAAACAAATTAATGAAAGAGAAAAAGAATGTTCGACGAAAAGGAGGATAAATCCAAGCTGTCAGTTCACAAGCTACTCCGAAACGAGCAATTATCTTCTGTCAGGCTATGCCTGGTGCAAGCGTGAGAGAGAACGAGAGAAAAGAGAGGGCTATTTTATTTCTTGACAAATGGTACGGTTTCCGGTCCCGTCCGTGAAATCGCTCGTCGTAGAAGAAGCGTTATAAGGGTTCAAATGTATTCTTAATGCGTCGCCGCATCTTTTATGTTGTTTTACAGAGGCACGTTCCGAAAACATCTTTCATTGTTCATTCGATATTTGCCCGTATTTTGTATTTCAATCGAGTCTATTCACCGTCATATACTCTATAATTATAATTTTCGAATATGATAGGGAAAGAGAAGAGGAGAGAGAGAGAGAGAGAGAGAGAGAGAGAGAGAGAGAGAGTGACGAGAGAGAAAAAAATGTTAATAAAATGTCTATATAAAAGGAAAAAGAAAAAAATATCCGTTAGATATATACGTTAAGTACGAACGATGAAATACACAATAAATCTTACAGCTGGTTGGTAACATAACGCGAACAATGTGAGCGACACCGTAGGAAGCTCTATATGAAGTTATAATTGAACCATGGCCTCTGACAGCGGGTGGTTCGACTTCGATCTACACGACAATCGAACGCGGTCTATCACGTTCGTATGTCGAATTAGAAAGAAAAAAGAAAAAAGAGAAAAAATGTATACCGTCGAAGCAAAGCGATGACCGAATTGTAAAAACATATTTTCGTGTTCTTCTAATGAATCAATCACGAGTCGATCTTTTGATTCAAACATAAAAAGAATTTGAAAAAAATATTATCTTTTTAGTATTATCCACGGTCGAAGTACGGCTAAATTACAACGTACAAGATAGGAAACCCTCCCTGCGATATTACCTTCTCGACCCTTTCTATATTCTCACGCGATATACGAGATTTTTTTTTTATATTATTTTAATACCTCTACCTCTCTCTCTCTCTCTCTCTCTCTCTCTCTCTCTCTCTCTCTCTGTCTATCTTGCATGGGCGTGACCCATTAGCGGCAAATAATAGTGACGATATTTAAACTGTAACGTTTAACAGCGGAACGACGTGTATCTTTGAACGTCAACCCTTTCATTCAGCTAATTTGCATTGGTCTGCCAAAAAAAGAGAGAAAGAAAGAACGAGAAGGCATGCATCGTAATACGAATCAGCTACGAGAAAAGGGTTGAAAAATTGTAGACCAGTGCGCGCGCGCGCGCGCGTGCGCGTGTGTGTGTGTGTGTGTGTGTGAGGGAGAAGAATTTTAAAGGGAGAAGAGCAGCAATATGGTTTAAACGTACGGAGATAAACGACTGGCTAGTCCTACGACGGTTCTTTCTTTTGTTTCTCGGTAGGCGTTACCTAGGTACCTTTTTGTGCAAGGTCCACTTCCTGCACAAAAGGCTGAACATTCGTCAGTGATAGCCCTTCCGAATAAATCCCTTAAAAAATACAAGACCGAAAAAAAATTGCTATGGTCAGTAGAGACCCTAATAAAACTTTTCTCCTCTTTTGTATTTTTTCTCTTTTGTATTTTTGGAATTTTATTGAACAACGGACGAGTCCTAGATGATAAAACTGTAAACTTTCACTTTCGATTTCTGTACGAGAGGTACAAAGTAATTACTAAAATTCCTCTTTTCTGAGTGTTTATTTGCGTTTGATGTTACGTGACGTTTAGGAGAATTTGATCGTTTGAATTGTAAACAAATTAAAGAAAAAGCTTGGATTACTATATATCGACAAGCTCATCTAAAGTTTTGTATAATGTTTTTTTTAAATAAATATGAAGAGAATTTCACTATCATATTTGTTATGGATTTTAAGTCTTACTCTTGTTACAACTATTGATTATATGTTCGTAAATATCATTAACCCTTAAATGCATGTAACTGCATGAATACAACATAATAACGATTAATATCGGTTAACGTGCAACGTAACGTATGTGCAACAAAGTTATTTTCCATTACATTTCGTTAAAAAATGATAATTTTTCCATTATTTCCGCTTTGATGTTTACTTAATAGGAAGTATATTTCTTTCCTAAGAGTTCAAAAAAAAAAAAAAATAATAAATCATGCATTAAAGGTTTAAGGAAATTTCAATAACATTTTGTACGATAGTGAACCCGATGGCTAACAACGCATTAATCGTTTCGAATTTTTCAACGTAATGAGACGTTATTCGTTATATCTATCATCGAATTTTAGTCCCTATCTTTCTTACCGGAAACGTGTACGATAAAAGGACCTACACTCTTCATATTATCGTACTTCATCTAGAGATTGCGAATCTCTGTCGTAATTACTGCTCCTCTGCAGGGCAACCCGAAGACAATACGCAAGGGCACGTGTCGCCCCACGCCGTTCTTTATGTTGCCGTCTCTTTTTCTTCTTGCGTTTTCATTGTCCGAATAAAACAAAACACGGAGCAATGGGTAGTCATGCGATTTCGGTCTCTGCCGAAGGATGTGTTTGCAGCGAGCGAAAAAGTGCCCAGTGGAATATCTAATGAATCGTTTTCTCAATCTCTCTAACGAATTCTCGAAACTCTCTTCTCAAATTTACTTCTAACGATAAGTACACAAAACGTATTCTTTGTTTGAAACAATTGATGTGAATGAGCGACTGCAAACATATAATAATTCTTTTTTTTTCATATCATCTACTTCGACGCTCTTAGATGAATTATTATTTTCATTGAATACAATGAATTATTGAAATAAATATTAATATGAAGATTTTATTTAGTAATTATTCTATATATCCAATATTTATATCCTTTTGTCGTTTATAAAATATATTAACGTTACTACATATGTATTTAATCAAATTTAATATTTCTAAATATTTTCTTTTGTTGTTAATACAACGAAATTTAGTAACAATTCTTTTTGTTATCTTGTTTTGTTTTTTATTATTATTATTATTTCTAAATACAGGTACGGTTACTTATATCACGTGTTACACTGTTTTATAAACAAGTTTATAATGGGTTAATTTATTCTTGGGAAAAGCTTGAATATACAATTTGAAGTTTTAGAAAACTAAAGTTTTTACTTCCAATAATTAATTTATATCAAATAGGAAATATAATATAAAACATCTTAAATGATACGATTTTGATAATCCTGTGAAATTAATTAGAATTTGTAATAAAGTATGTTTTATTGATATTTTAAATTATTGTTTAAAAGCAATGCAATGCAATGCAATGCAACAGAAAAGATAGAAAAAGCAGGGTTTGCGTTCGTATGAGTGACTCGAAATGTCCCGACGACACTTGAGAGGTACGGTTCAAAGAATGCGCCGTGTGTCACATAGATTTACGACCGTCCAAATTAACGAACGACTGGTAAATTTCTGAAGATATTTGCCAGTGTCAGAGTAAACTTCTTTCAAAAAAAGAGAAAAGGAGAGAGAGAAAGATAGAGAAAGAGATATTGAGAGACGCCAGTCCCTTTTTTGTCAAAAAAGAAAGTGAAATCTTCAGAAAATTGAGAAATCGTTGAGAGAATTATTATTAATTGAATAAAAATATTCTACGAATAAAAATTTTCATATATTTTTACTTGTCGGATTAGAAGGTGTGTCCTTAAAAATCTGCAAGTATAGCAAGAAAATGGCGGTCCAGGGATGCTATCGATCGCAATGGCGAAGCTGGGATATTGTCTCCCGCACTCTAACTATACACACACATACGCGTCGTCGGAACGAGACAAAGAGAGTTCGAAAAAGCGAGAGGAAAAAAAAGGACGAGAAATAAAGAAAAGAGGGTCCTGTGAAACTCCGTGGAATTTTTCTTCGGTAGAACTTTCGAAACTCGAAGAATAAAAATGTTCTTGGAATTGTTGGAACAAATTGTAGGAACATCGTGAGGTATTTTACTAGATACTGAATGTGTCCCAGTTACAGTCACAGACCCCTGCAGAGTAAGGGAAAAGCTATTTCAAAGTAAATGTGTCGCGTATTTGGTAATTGTGACACGACGATACCATTACCGAAAAAGGTAAAAATTATCTTAAATGCTATAGATAGTAAATTTACTCGAAAAAATAGATAAAAGTCTTCGTTAAAAGAGGTGTTAGAAGATAATAATCGTTTATATAACTATTATTAATAAGTAAACATTTGCATTTTGTGTTGTTATAGAAGAAAATAGATTCAAATTACTTTCATTATTAGGTTTAGAAATTCTTACCTTGCCGTGTTCTTTGTCAAAATCACAATCCTCTCTTCGATCAGGAGGATAAGTCCCACAAGCGTTACCAAAGACCAGTTGAAGATTTGTACCGGTTGCTGCGAACGCTATCTCTACTTGACCTTCACGGCAACTATTTTGAAAGCGCACTTGACGCTCTTCCATCGGTCTATCACGATACCCGGTGTACCTTACCTGTAATAATAATACCAATTTGATCGTTACAAATAGTTGTATATCAAAAAAAGGAAATCGACTCACTTTTCAAGGAGATTATACGCACGAAAGTTTTGATTATAATGACATTCACGTATTGAAATTTTGAATGTAAGTACTATGTGGACCGTTCATTTTACATAAACACATCGCAAATGTTAACGTGAAAACAAAAGAAATAAACAGATTTGTCGATATACTTCAACGATAAGAGAACGTTGAACGTTAAGACGAATCGGATTTTACCTCGCTCTCACGGCTGAGTCTTCTGAAGAGCTCGTCGCTTTCGAACTTGGCCTTCTGATCAGGCACAACGCGTGGCATTTTTAACGCATAACGAGGTCGTGGTTGCTCATAAAGTGCCATTGCATCGAAGGGCAGAACACCAACGCCGAGACCGGCCGCGCCACCCGCGTGCTCGCTCATTGCGTGCATCATTTTCTCGGCGTACATGCACAAGCTATATTCTCACTTCTTATTCTATTATATTCTTACTTCTTTCTTATCTTTGTCCGTTCGTCCGTTTTCGAATGAACTTTTGATTTACAATTTATCGACAGATAGCTCACGTAAGCAAACGAGATTCGTGGACCGAGAAAAACTTGTTAAGAACGCGTATAATTACGTTAATGTCACGTTATTTTTTCTTATCGAGTAACACGATCGAAAGTACGAGATACGATTAGTCTTGACTCGTTACAGAGCTCCGAACTATACAGCGTCCCAGTGGAGACTGACAAAACTTTATATAGAAAAAGGCCCCCTCTTACTTTCGGGGAGCTCGTGTTAAGTCACGCCTACCGACCAGCCTCTCGATCCGTCCCCACTCGACTACTTCGTGATTCGCGAAACTACATAGATGTTCCCCTACTATCATTACATATATATGTATGTGTGTATATATATATACTCCTCTTTTTTACATTTTATATATGTATATATATATATATATATATATATATATATATATGTACACATGCTTTAATTTACGAAGTGTCCCTCTAAAAAAGGTCTGCAAGACGAAGCACTTTTGTTACGTTATTTTGAATTGTGAAAAAAGTTTAATATTATAATTATATAGACAAATTTGGTTAAAGTAGAAGTAATAGTAAATGTATACGATGGTATTTTATTTCTTCCTATCTAGTTACACGTGCGCACACATGTGTGTATTGAGTTGTGTCATAGTACCGTATATAATTAAGATGAACAGAATTGCTGGCGTAACCATCCATTTAAGAGGATAATCATAGATATTAAAATATTACTAAGCATTCGCTTAAAAGCGAATTTTCGAAAAACTCTATATATTTGATTGTCTTCATTTTAAATAATTTTTATTGAAGTGGTGGTAAGTCCGATGAAAAGGTTCCGAAAAATTTCCTCAATTAGAAGAACTTCCAATACTACATTTCTACAAATAATAGACACAAATACAGGTCAGAAAAAAATGAGCAAAAAGGAAACTATTACCTGAAAGTTGAGTGAAAATTTCGTATAATATCTTTGAACACTACCGATGGAGGTTTTAATATTTTCTTCGTCGACAGAGTAAAACTCCTAATTAAAGTTCTCTTTTCCGTCACTTTTATAACTTAAATTTCAAAAATATTTTTCCTACAACACTTAAAACTCCGTTATTCTTTGCTATGCTCTGTACCTATTTTTCCGAATTTACGATTATTTCTTTACATTTAAAGAGATATCTTCAAAACAATTTATTTAGAGAACAGCCAATAACTGTTATTTTTTAAATAAATAATAAATCTTATTTACACATTATTGTACACTTATAACATAATGACAACGAACTTGTGTAGACACGATATATAGAAATTATAAAACAAAAATATCTTATACTTACAAGATAAAAGAATAATCCTTCAAAAAGAGTTTTATATCTACTATACTGTTTCGATATATATATATATATATATATATATATATATATATATATATATATATACACATATCGTTAAACGTTTTCTCTCTTGAATAGATCAAGAAAGCTTCGCCGTATTCCTCTCCGCCTCTTGGCTTATCCGATTGGTCCATAAGTTTCGCCAATCCTAGCATTCCCTTCAACATTAAGATTAAGAAGAATACACTCGAGAGGACTGCATATGTACCCACTTATACATACATATATACACATACGTTATTCAGCGTTATGAGAGATTTATACACGTATATATGTACGCGCCATTGAATGTATCATCTCCCCCTAACGATACTCGAAAGACAGCATAACAAAACATGACTCGTTCTCCCTCTATTCTTCTCCCTCGTCCTGCTGCTTATATACCACTCTTCTCTGCCAACGAAAGCAGCTTTCATTTTTTCGGTATATCATGTTACGGATCGACATATTATTACATACTATATCCGTAGGTATAGTACTTAAAAAAATGGAAGTATACGTTAGATATACTTCTTAAAATAAATATGAATCTGCGTATTTAAACAATAGTGGTAAAAAGTTTTCGAACATCGATTGAATGTTTATTTATATAATTGTTAATAATAATTCGTACGTTCAATGTGTGTGTGTGTATAGTTCTTTTGTATAATATAAAGAATGATGGGTTTCTCTTACAATTTGGTATAGTTGTGCGAAACGTTCACGAAAGCGTCAAAATCGATAGGACGTGTTCGTTGCTAGAGAAACTTCGTTCGAACTATGTATATCGAATAAACATTCTAGACGAATTTCCATAGACGTGCAATGTTGATCAAAAAGAAAGTTCGTGAAACAGTAATTGTCGGACAAGATGATCACTGTAAACAATATCATTTTAAGGTCAGTATACATTATAATCTAAAAGGAAAATGATCATTTACATTACGCCGACAAAACCTACTTTTCTTTACATTTTTTTTTTTGTTTTCATATATTTAGTTAAGGCAAGTTAAATCAGCCATCGACATGAGTCCTCCAAAAAATAGATCCCATGTTATTTTCAATGCAAAACGAGCGCAATTAGAACGAGAAAGACAGGCACAAATTGTGAAGGATAATTTTATTCTTTTACAAAAACTTACTGCCATTATGTATCGAAAACAAATCAAGGATGAATATCAACGGTTAAGATGGCAGGAATCGAAATGTACAAGGATACACTGAAATTATTTTTAAAAACTACTGAAATAATTAGTTTTTTTTTTTTTTTAAATCGTGTATCGTATCTTGTATCTTATACATGGTTCAGCAATAAATATTAATTTCTTTAAAGCTAATAACTATTATCACATTATTTTATCATATAATCTAAGAATTAAAAGAAAATATTAGGACTATCAAATCTCTATAATAATGAAGAAAAATTGCTACAAAAGTGCCATCTTTAAGATGGAAGTATAGAAGTTAAGAATATTAATTGATAAGTTAAATTGTGACATTACCATCTGTAAATATTACAGAATATAGAATAATAAATTAATTGGCGCTACAATCGTTTTATTCTCAGATAAAATGTAACCTTTACGTAGATGTTTGAACACCCATGTTTCAAACGTGGGTTCACCGAACTGCATCGAACCATGTGGAGAGAAAACATGACTTTGTAATTTAACGATTTTTAATTTTCAGCTACTTTATTAAAGAGCTAATAAATTAAAGACTGATAAAAAAATATTAGAATAATTAATTTAGAAACGTCAGTGATAAATTATTACTGTGCATAAAGATGACAGTTAACTTAGAAGATGCGAAAAAACAATTTACCGATCTTATGCGAAATTTAAACAAAAAGGATCAAGAACAATTCTTTTCTTTTATTTTACAAGAATGGAAACCTATGGAAACTGTATTCCAATATCGACCAGGTTTGTACTTTTGATAAATTATTCATTATGGAAAGTGTATCAATCTTATTAAATATTTAAATGCATGCACTTTCAGGTGATTTAAGGAAAGATATGGAGGATGCAATTATAGATGATCCTGTGTTCTTATTAAATTCAATTGCATATGATATAAGGAAAAAAGTTCCCTTTAATGGAATATTATCTACGGAACATATAGAATTTCCTAAAAAAGGAGAGGTATGTTTCATTAAAACATAAAGAAGTCTTTATAATGTTTCATTAAAATTTAAAAAAGTCTATAACGTTTCATTAAAATTATATATTTTTACAGAACTCGGACTGCGAATCTAATGTAACGTTGCACGTTGATGAATTTCTTTATGATGACGATGATATGAATGAGTTAATAGATAATGGAAAATTACAAAAATATTATTGTATTGACTGTGGATCACGAGATATAAAGCCATTAAGTAAGTTAATAATACTAGCATTTTTATATTTTATAAAATTATTTTGATATATACATTATTTATTTTGTAGTATTCATTTCGCATTCTATGTCAAGAGATGCTTTATACTTCATATTTAACACCTTATTACCAACTTTAGAAGGAAAAACTGTATTGGATATTGGATCAAGACTAGGTGCAGTTTTGTACGGTGTAAGTAGAAAAAAATACTATTTTATTTGTATATATTGCATATAATGTAGTAATAGTAAATATGAAATAATATGTATTTTGTAGGCATATGTCTATACAGATGCTAGTAAAATCATTGGCATTGAAATGAATAAAGAATTTTGTGATCTACAATGTAGTATTGTAAATCAATATAAAATGAATGATAGAATTGAAATTCTACATAAAAAGATCGAGGATGCTCCAGAAGTGGTAAGAACAAGTGATGTTGTTGTCATGAATAATCCTTTTGAGTTTTATTTACCTGAGTCTGCACAAGTAGAAATGTGGAGATTTTTAAAAGGTAATTTAAAGAAAGGAACAATTCTTGTTGTACGTCCAAATATTGAAACAATGTTAAAAGATTTACAAACAGGAATTGTAATAAATGAATGGTTGAAACCTCTTTCGCATCAGTCAAGTAATCAAGAAGTTTCTTCTTTTTCATCTGTTACTAGTCAAGATGATGACAAATACGATAACATTGTATCCTATGAAATTAAATAAAATACATACACATTTCAATATACTTTAATCTAAATCAAATTTCAATTGTAACTGATGCGTTATATATACTAATTGTGAATGTGTGTATGTAAGTATAAGATATGTAATGTGTGTGCTTATATGTATATCCATACTTATGTTTTTACAAGTAATTAACAAATATTTATAACACCCAGTAGCTAAATTAAGCCTCAGATTATTTTTCTTACCATTGGACATCATTACTTAATTCAAAACTATATATCGTCGAATAAATATAGAAAGTAATTATACAGCCTATATCTAAATCGTTAATTATTGACTAGAAAATATTTTCTGCAAAAACGATTCGTTAATTGAGAAACTCACTAATGAGCGCCATCTTGCGATGCTTCACAGTACTTGCATATTTTTGGAACAGAGATCATTACAAATTTGCATTAGGATAACAAATGAGTAGTTGATTTATTAGACTAAAAAATAGAGAATTTATAAAGATTTTGCAAATATTTTTCTTTAAAAATGTATCAGAAAATCTGAGCAACGGTTTATACAAACAATCTTCATAGAAATTGCACACATTCAAGCATTTATATGAAAATTAGTAGTGGGCTAAAAGCTTCTTTTCTTTTACCGCATACTTCAAGGACGCCACTATGCCATTTTTTTTTTTTTCATATTAATGTCGAAAACAGCATTTATTCTAACAATATTTGAAAAACAGAATTTCATTTTAATGATAAAGATTTAAGTGAGGATATAGTTTTCTGAATTTTTGAAAGAGCTTTAGTTTTGTGAAATCAGTTGCTAATCAGCATACGATTTCGTCCAGCCGATCCAGTATTTGCAATTTTCGTGCTGTGGACCCTGGCAACACGGAACATTTAAGTTTTTTGTCTCTTTTTTGAGTTTTAGTTTGTGTCTAGCTATAAACCAGGGGCTATAAACCTTATGGACTTTTTTAGTACCAGTGTTCGCAGCGCCCTCGCTCAATGGCGTTCTCAGACAAAAACTAATCTTAAATGTGTTGGTAAATAGAGTGAGATAGCGACTGTAGGAGCGAGTGAGATAGATGAGTGCCAGCGCACAACGCTTGCTATATGCTTATCAATTGTTATTCATAGTTTTCAATTGTTCATTAATGCAAGATAATGGGGGTTAACAACGCACGTTGTCAATATTTTAATATAAAAATTGAAAAAGATAAAAATGGGAAGACCGTGTTGTGTGTTTAATTGTACATTAAATTCTATTACGCCATCGCACAATTTTCTAAAAGATTTACAGCTACGTGAAAAGTGGATGAAAACTTTAATTTTGAAACCATGTAAAGAAAACAGCGATATTAATAAACTTCAAGCGTATTACAAACATTTTAAAGAAAGTGATTACAGTGAAAGCCCTAAACTGAGGAGATTAATTCGAGCTGCAATTCTCTTCATGATAGAAACAGAGACATGCACGAACAAATAAAGAATATTGAAAAATTGTCTGAAAAACAAGCACAAGTTAATGATCAATCACAAGAAATAGTTAAAGAAATTTCATCAATTGAGTTACAAGTATATGATAATAATATTATCTTTAAATGAAGATATAATTATTATTTAATATGTGAAAAAATATTAATCCTTCGTTAAAAAACAATATTACTAAAGTATTTGATAACAGGTACTGTAAAAGTAAACGATAAAAGAATGACTTAGTCAAAAAACATCACTGCAACAAAAGAAGCATTCGTTTTTATTAATAAAAATGAATCGTTGTATTAATATCAAATAATGATATATAATTAATGGTATGGAGAGATAGGTGGGAAAGAGGTGCTCGCGTATCTGAGGAATAGATATGGGGAGAGTAGATGGAGGAAGGTTGTGAGATTTAAGATGAATAATGAGATGAGAGGGGTGAGATATTGAGATGAAGAGGAGAAGAGGAGGTGTAGAATGTGTGGGGAACGTGAGGAGACATGGGAGCACATGTTAAGGGAGTGCAGAGTCAGAGAGGATGGGGAGGGTAGGGAAAGAATGAGGGAGTTGTTACGGCAGGAAGGGAAGGGCGAGGGGTGGATAAAGGAATTGGAGAGAAAAAGGGAGAGGAGGGGAGAGCTAAAGTACAATTGTGTATGTTGGAACTGAAAGCGGAAGCGGTAAGTAGGAGGTAGCGCTCTCTCTCTCTCTCTCTCTCTCTCTCCCTCTCCCTCTCCCCTCCCCTCCCCCTCCCCCTCCCCTACCCCCTCCCTCTACCCCCTCTCTCGTGGAGTCGGTTTAGGTTAATTTAATTTAGTTAGACTAGTATGTAAGTTAATTTTAATTAGAAATTAAATTAATTAGAATTAGATGTAATATAGTCGTAAGATGTAATATTGTAATATTGTCGTATATGACAATATTGTCATTTATAGTCAATTTGAATGCTTTTGATGATAAATCATCAACTTATTCTTGTATTGTATGAGCCTGAATCGTCTTCTACTCTTTTTTGTAATAAAATTTAAAAATCTATCGAATTTCTTCTTCATTTTCACTCATTTTCAAGACGTAATAATTTTTAAATAAATAAACGAATATAATCATAACTTTTTTAAAAATACTCAATGAAATGTCAGCTTTCAAACGCACGCAATTATTACAAGATTTGATTCATACTACTGGTAATGTCAGCGGGAAAATACGAAAAAACTTTTTCCTCAACTTAATATTATATAAATACGTGATACATTATCATTAAAGCTTAATCAGTACTGCCAAATCTTTTGAAAAGCTGAAATCGATTATATGTTCCTGTCAGTTCTTATAAGAAATTTATTAAATACTATAATCTGTGTAATGAAATGTTCTCTATTTATGATACTTTTCAGTTATACAGATATTACAATTTTTGTAAATCTTCATAATAAAGACTAATATATTTTAATAATAAAATAGAAAAATTAATTAATCAACTTTTTAAATATATAATGAATTAATAAATTTCTGACTACATTAACCTCCAAATAACTTGTTTAAGATTTCCTTCTTTTCCCCGACTCAATTAGCAATATAGTCTTATTATATATATATATGCAAAGAACACTTAGATTCTTTCTTTTCTATTTCAGTTCGTCATTCAGTATACAGATGATTTGCATAAATGTAATAAAGTGCATCGATATTCTTACCCTATGTATAATTCTCTTTCATTAATACAATTAATCGAATTTCAGTATCGTGCATTAAAAGTGTTGTAAGCATTTGATAGATAACTTTATTTTCTTGTCTTTCGACCTTGAAAAGGGCTTGGCATATGGCTGTAATTACATGATACTTATATATCTGAAATTACAATATTTTAAAGCAAAAATTGTTACAATATTTATAATATTGGCAAAAATTAATTTGTTTTTGTTCTTACTTTTTACTTAGTTCCTTTCTTTTTTTACTACTTTTCTCATCTATCTCCTTCCTTACTTTTACCCCCGCAAATTTGATTAGTTCTTTCTCTTTTCACTTCGTTAGACGACGATTTCTTCGCCTAAATTTATTAACCTTTTCCCGATTATCAAATATGAATTTCTCGATTATCATCAATTGATCCCTTCCTCTATATTTCATCTTCAAATACTCTGCTCAGCTTTCCTCCCTTAATCCTTCATACTTTCCATTGTATCTTTTTTTTTGAAAAGTATAAAGAATCATGTCGCAAAAGAAAAGGAGAATGATTACATCGTGTGTATATGTGTGTGTATATGTGTTTACATATATGCATGTATACATTCGTGGAACGATAAAGTAAATATTTCAATGTTCCTGCATGTTATGCAATCTCAATTTTGATCGTACGACCTTGGGCCGAAAGTCCTTCTTTCTATTTTTTATCATGACAGAGAACGATCCGATCTATATACTCATCGATCAACGCCAAGATTTTTATCGCCGACACCAATATCGAAGTTTACTTTGCCTAGTAAAAAAAGAAAGGTCGAAGGGTTAGATTTATCTCTACTTGCATCAATGATCGAGCCCTTTCTCGCAATCCATACGAGACAGACGTGACCTTACTAGACTACATTACGTAAATATCTTACTTGATCTGAAATCTTATTTCTACTTTGCATTTGTCAGTGTTTAATACTCACGAAGATTTACGATCTTTTATGGACATACATTTTGTAAATATAACGCAAAATATCAATCCTTACCAGTTTTACATATAACTAGATGCATACTGTGGAAACAAAATGCAAATATTCTTTCATGTTGCATTCTTATAATCCGTGAAATATTATACTCGTTCACAATATTTTTTTGCGCGTGGCGGTTGTTTGCATTTGGATTATATATTCATGAGATAATATGGGTCCCTTCCAGAGTGGTTACGGTAACCCTTCTTTCTCTCTTTCTCTCTCTTTCTCTTTTGCTGCAAAATAAAACAATCGAGATATCATCATCATTGTTGTCAACGAACCGCCAAAACGAAAATAAAAATATACACAGTTATATGTCGGTACTTGATGACTAACGATCTCTTTAAAATATTTCGACGAACGAACAATCGAGGAATCAGGTGTATGAGATCCCAAAGTTTAAACCGATCGTTAAAATCCTTTTACATGAAAAGGAGGCGGCACTTTCTCTTCGTATCTCTTCGTGTTATGACAAATATAAGTAAAATCCTCTTCTTGTCGTCACCTAGAGCGATGAGAATGCTGTTTTCTCACTAAACATGCTTAGAATGCGTTCAAACACGATGACGACGCGTTGACGGAACTGTAGACTAGCCTAAGCGGATTATCCCGAAACTCAGAAAACGATACTTACCAACACACGTGCATATCAGCTTCCGTATTTTGCATTGTGTTTCGGGAGTTTTGCAACCTTATTCTCTTTTTTCTATCTCTTTTTTCTATCTCTTTTTTCTATCTTCAAGAGATCTTTCTTCAAAAGAGATCGATAATTTTTTTTCTCTACTTTCCTCTTCTCGCTATCATTTACCTAAGTGAGCCATCTTAAATGTTTTTTTCTTACGTTCAGTATTATTTCATATGTACATATATTGTACATTAAATATAATAAAAGAATTCATTTTTGTATGTATCATATGTTATAATTTATGTTATTTGTGGATAATGGAAAAGCTCAAGTGTGTTGAATTATAACTTTATTGTTATCTAAATATATATCTAATATTTATATATTATTATAGAGAGAGAAAGAGTAGTATCTCACTTTTCTTATTTCTCTTTTCTCCTTTCTTTGTTGTTGATACTCGACAGAGAAAGACGATGGAGTGTTACAAAAAGTATGTTTATACTTGCGAGAACATCAATAAAAACCAGAGAAAGAGAGAGAGAGAGAGAGAGAGAGAGAGAGAGAGAGAGAGAAAGACGACACGGAATCTGAAATTGTAAAAAGAAAGAGAAAGACCATTGTGCTCGTCCTCTTCTAACTTCTCTGAAATCCGAACGTTCTTGTAGGGGTTTCCGAGCAGTGCAAAAATCATTGGTTCATATATATATAATCAATCGAGAGGTGTCCAAAGAATAACTCGCGATTGGATTGGCTAATTATAGATTCAACAGATGTGTGTGACATCATGGGGCGTGTTTATATGCCGATTTGGCCCGCCTAGTAGGATTTTCTTGACAATTGATCAAAACTAATCCATCCTCCGATCGCAAAGAGTGTGCGCGTTATTATTAATTCCTAGAAATATGATTGGTAGAAGAATTTGACAAAGAATGTTGAAGAAAAAAGATGAAGAAAAACGAAGGAACAATAGCTGATGATCTCCATACTAAATCGGTAATACAATGTGCTATCTATTTCTTTGAAGAACGAGAGCATCGAAGAATTGCATATCACATGGATGAGATGAAAATCAGTAAGAAAACTTGCTTTTCATCGTTAAACATCACAATTAAATATTATCATGATAATAATGATTGAAAGAAAAGTAATAGAAAATTTTACAATATAGAATGAAATATAAAAATGCAATGAAAAGACATTCTGCAAGTGATTTCAGAAATACAATTTCATTTTAAATATTCACAAAGGGTTCAACGAATCAAAAGCATGAATATTTCCTTTTGAATTTGTTTATGAAAATTCAAACTTTTTTGCTGTTCAGAATGAGCAGAAACTATGTTCGAATAAATCTGTGTTATGGTACGATCCAGACAAACGCTTAAAATAGAATATAATAAAATTAAAAGACGAAGAAGAAAGAATGGGAAGGGAGGTGCTCTCGAGCAATCGTTACAGTTCGCTCCGCGTAATTTCTTTTGTGTGGTTTGGTACACACGGTATATTCAACTCTTATGGCTCTTCTTTTTCTTTATCTTCTCTTACAGTACTTCCAAAAAATGCGCTATCCCCCATAAGAGACGTGATCTCGTCTCTTGTTTGTTGTCGATATGCTTGTTTTCTATTGACGAGGTCAAAGTAACCATGTAATCGAAATTCTACGAGAAAGATATTCTCCCTTCTTTCATTCTTTAGTTCTGTTCTTTTTACCTTCTTTTGCTATAGCTGCCGGTATTGTTGCTCTTGTATTGTGGAAATTACACGCATTATACCGAAGGATGCTCATAGTCTGGCAGAAAAGGTACGAGTCAATTCGGTGAAATTGTCAGAACGCAGAACGAAAGTTTCTCAATGGTCTTAAGAATACTCCTGAAAGAGAATCTTGCAAAGAGCTTCGTGAAAATATAGCAAGAAATAAGTTGGTGTACTCGTTGTATTAATATATTGACCCATTTGGAAAGTCGCGAACTTAGTCCATTGCGTCAAAATAAACATCTGCATCCTCGATCCTTCGTGAACCTCTCCAGGAAATGTCGAGGACCACCGAAGCGAGCTCTTAGGGGGCAGTTATTTTCCAAACACGATGTGACAAATAAGTATAAAACAGTTTTCTATTTTTGGTAAGAAATACATCCTAGTGGAAATCTTTGGAGGATCCTTTAATCGATGCTATTTGTTATTACTAACCAATCAATATTTTTTCGATCGATGATGAACATTTTAATTGGATCGATTTTATATTTTATTTTTTATATCGAATACATAAGTTACCAGATATCGCTAAAAAACAAATTTTATTCTAACTTTCTAATAGGCAAAGAACCAGACCACCCTGCCATTTAAGCGGTTTAATGCGAACTCGGACTGAAAGACGTGTAACGGCTGATTATAAAGAACAAAGAGGCATATTTGGACGGGTGGCACAAAAGTACGACGTGCGGCTAAGACAATAGCCCGTACAAGGACAATGGCAGCATCGGTTTGATTATTATAAGAATTAGGGAATTACAGCGACAGGCTTAATTGCCTGTCGAGACTTATCATGTCACATCGAGTTCCTGCATTATTTTTCTTGAATACACATCAAACTACATTTGCTTCCCTAATTTTTACGTAGGCGTTAAACACGACACTTGTGAATTCTATCGATAAAATGCATGGTTTAATTAGTAACTAAGCGGAGTGAAAATAGCCTGCGATTTAAAAAATCGGCAGATGTTCGCAAAAATTTTTCCTTTGAAAAAATATATTTCGTAAAAATTTTCTAATTTTCATATGTCATACTTTCAGACTTATCTTGTAAGTTTATTCACTTTGTACTAATTGCTAACCGTCAAATTATTTTTACCTACTCGGGGTAGTAAAAATGTACAGCTATGTTATCCGCAGTAAAAATAAATGTTCGGATCGTCCTTAAGTTCCCCTACGTTTCCTGTCATTTCATTCTTACCACCTTTTACGAAAAAGATCTAATAAATAACGTTTCTTAAATTGATAACAAATTTGATATAGAGAGTAGAATATAAAACAAACAAACAAAAGCTATTAAATTACTAAATTTGCGTTATGGTGTAGAGATATCGAGATTAAAAGCTTCAACATAAGTTATAGCTGTAAAAGATATTTCTGAATTTACGTGTAAGCAAACATCCAACACCGGCTGTATTTTACGATCGTATATACCCTTTTATTTCACTTTCTTTATATACTCTATCTTTATCTTTCCCTCTCGTTTTCTCCCTTTCTCACTGATGTACAAAATGTTAATATCCTGCGACGAGAAGTTAATGGACAAGCGTGTTAGGTAGATGTATGTTGTAATGTATAGTGGAAGTAACAAGATTATAACCGTGAACGCCAGGGTTCTATCGTTTGGCTCCAACCCCTTTTGGCCCTTTTTCCACGTTACATATGACGAGGATAAATTGTGAATACGTCCCTTTCGTTTGTTCCTCCCTCGCATAATTATCTATGATTTTTCTGTCTCTCACACTTTCTCTCTAGTCTCCATTTCCTTTACTTATCGTGTGATAGATAGTTTATACATTACAATTTTACGCTAGCACCTTCCTTAAAAGCTAGCGAATTGTATGGTAGAATTGTATAATATAATAATATTCGTGTAGATCGATTAAAACGAGTATCATCGCAGAATCTCAATTATTCTCCAACAATGTGTAGTTCATTCATTGTAGTTTGCATTCCTGGCAAGTTTATATGTATACTAATAGGCGGAGACGGCACGCATAAAATGTAGCTTTGATGAACGCCGCGACATATTTCTTCGTTTCTTGCAAAGGATGTCTGGCGTCTAGAGAAAGACCGTAAATATCGTTCAACGATCACACATCTTTTGATGCTTTATTTATCTCCGAGCTCGATCAATTAGAAATCGGGATTACTCGACCGGAAATGATCTGGAAATATTATCTCATAACAAACTCTCGCGTGAACGAACCGACCCGTAGGACTTGTATGGTGACACGAACGATTAATTACACAGGCAGATCCCAAAGAGAGTGCCAAAACTGTAAATTGGAAGGCTTTTAAAAGAAAGGTTTGCCCCTTCCTTTGTTCGTGAGAATGCAGCTACATTGGGGTGTTACCTGGACAATGTCCATTGCATGGTCCGCCTTACGCATTTCACGAAATTGACCTTCTATCCAAAATTGGCGGTACTTCCGTTAAAGTAGGCGGTCAGGTTTGCCTATCGAACTGGTTTTTCCCTATCGTCTTACCTCTACAAAAGCGTATAACATATGTATTTTTCTCTTTCTTTCTTTCTCCTTCTCTCTCTTTCTCTCTCTCTCTCTATTTCTCATGAACGCGTGGGCAAAGAAAACGAAATCTCCTGTAAATGGGCGTTTAGACGGCAGCTGCATACACTTCTCTCGACACTGTCGCACTTAATTGAGAGAAGAAAGCTCGCGATGGGGCCACTTCGTACATCCTATAGAGAGGTGCTTGTTTACCTATAATTCGATCGAGAACCCCATAGGAACGTAACGCATTGTTGACATTTGATTATTTTGATGTCAAGCTGAGCCATCATCGTTCCGTTTGATGACGAACTGAAGAAAAAGAGAGAGAGTAGAGTGTTAAAGAGGTGCTCGGATGTTGCCACTACTCTACGAGAACCCTGAAGGGTTGTTGTTCGAGGACCACCCGTGGAATCGTCACGTTTTTTCTCACTTCATAGAACGTAATATTTTGTAATCGGTGAAACGCTAAGAAAATCAATGGAATTTATCTCCTTTGAAGATTTGAACAACATTCGTTAGAGTTTTCATTAAAGTCATTAAATCTTTCCAAAAATTACTCCCATGAACTATACTTTTTCGGATATTAATGGAATATCGTGTCGAGAGCGAACAGTTATTACTAAAACGTATTATAAATCTACATGAATTACCGTCTCTTAAAAGACTGTGAAATTAGCGATTTGGAGTCGTCGAAGAAGAAGCATTTCTGATGCGACTCGTAACTGTCTTCTAGGTGCTAAATTTCACGCGGGCTCTTTCATACCGAATGGAGGTTCCAAGTGGGGCCGGCGCCTCTTACATTTTTCGAAAGATACTTTACAATGATGCGGAGTTTAATCATTCTGTTTCAACGTTATCAGGATAAACACATCTCAAATATCTACATAACGAAAAAAGTCGTAAATAACTGAATTTTTCTTGAAAAGACAGGTTTTTGAAAGATGTCAAAGAAGCGATCGAGAAGAAGAACAAAATTCCTAGAAAGCCGTGTTAAAGTGTATCGAAATTCTCGAGTCTCGATTGTCCATCGACCTCAATAGGTCGACGATGTGTCAACGTTATATTTCAATCTTTCAGAATAAAATAGATGGCCGTTGACAGTGTAGAAAGTGTCTAGCAGGTAGAAAGAGAGAGTACAGACGTCTTTTTACTGCCATTTACACCTAGAAAATCTTTCCGAATAAGGTCAAATAGGATTTCTTCTTCTTTGGCAATTTTTTTCTCTTTCTAGGGCTCTGTATTGTGATATACAGCTATATACATGGTGGCCATTGACGAAACGACTTCCCCTCACGCCAACCGTTCGAGGTATTTCCCTCTCTTTCTCTTTCTCTCTCCGTTCATATTCACCCGTCTTCCTTCATTCACCATTTCTTTCATTCTTATCCTCGGCGACTTCGTTCATCGTTCCCCTTGCTATCATTCATAGCCATAAGCTCTTTCGGTGGCTTTTGGAGGGTTGCCCGAATGCAAAACGTATGTAGAAAAAGACAAAGCTTTGTAGCTTTATTGGCAAACAGTCCTATGTCTCTATTATTGGAAATGATAGTGTAAGGTGCATATTAGTTATTTATACTTATCGAACTCTTTCTACTTTTATGAAATCCAATATTACTTCATGATGACTATAATTATTTCTCGATAAAAGATGACTCATATAGAAAGTTGTTGATGCATTCCATGAAAAAAAAAAATAAATAAATAAATAAAGAAGAAACAATTCGTTAAACTATCTTAACCTTTCGCTAAATCGCACATATTTCGAACTTTGACGTATTGACGCTTTAAAGGCATAGAAAAGTTACTCTTTTCCATTTTTAAGCGTTCTCGTTCTGTTTTCTTCCTTACTTCTTCCGACGGAAGCGGAACCGATACATACCACTCGAATAGAATCATCCCTCTTTCCTCGATCAAAGATCGTGACGTAAAGAGGGGAAGCAGGTAGATATGCGAAAATATCTATTTTTCGAATAATGCGTAAAACGGATCGGTCAAAATTGCAACGTACGAGGAGCCGACAGCCGGACAATGCAGTCATAGTATCCTCTCGTGCGGGCGAATTACACGGATCAAGAGCTACGAATGCCTATCGATCATATATGCATGTCGTGACTTTATACGTTTACGCTAGCGAACGTCTATGCATGAATAGATATCCAAGTACGTTCTTGCGTAACCTATAGTTTACGGATAGAAAATCATAACCATGACGTGTGATAACTGAAAAGTATCCTTAAAAATCGAGTTCCTAATAACAATAAAAAAAAGTATCTAATGAATAATTTTGTACGGGAATGCTCATTTCTAATTATAATGATAAAAAAAAAAAAAGAAAACAGATTATGTAATACTAATTACATAATATTTGATATTTGATTAACGATACTTGATTAGCTTTTTATCTTTCATACCTTTTTTTTTCTTTCGAAATATTTCAAAGAGTAAGGACAATGTTAAAAACGGGAGCGGAACGAGCGAGAAATGAAAGTAAATACGAGAAACACTTTCGACTAACGCTATACGGTTTGTAGAACGATACTGAATACAAATTCTTTCTTCTAGTCCAACTCAAATTTTTTCTTCTTTTTTCTTTTCCACGGAATAACTTGGAAGATCTCTTTAGCAAGACTTTTAATCTTTATTTATTCTCGAATATCTTTATTTTATCTCTATTTTAATCTTTATCTATGCTTGATAATATATGAGTTGTGACACTGAATATTTTTGATATAAAAATATAGTTAAATCAAAGAACACAAAAAAAGAAGAAAAGAAGATTTAGAAGGAAGAGAAAAAGGAAATTGTTAATGCATGCGGGAACGACGATCTCATCGCTCTTTTTATAAGGTATTAAAACGTACCTAACATCGATGATAACAGACACGAGAAAATAAATTGCTGCGATCCTGTTTTCAAAGGATACCGCCACCTTTATCTATGAGTGTTCGTCTATGCTTTGCGAAGAGAGTAGATGGTGTTATCTTCCGTCGAATGAAGCAGAATTGTCTCCGTCTCTTCCTTGGCGTCAGAGTAATAGACCCGCTGGACTGATTTGAGTGGATTCTGCGTTGACTCCTGATTAGGTTGCGCGTAAATAATTAGCTCTTTTTTGATATATCACAAAGATGGTTTACTTGAGTGAACTGTAGATGATGGTGCGTGTTTCTGACAATGATAATAAAAAGTCATGATTGATATATGGTCTGATGTATAATTTGCTCGGATTCTAAGTTCTAATTCTGGCATACCATTTGATTGACTATTTTATCTAATTTGTGACTCTACTGCACTTTTAGATTGATGTTTATTCGCTGACTGACTCGTTGATACTGATTTCTCGGTAGTTCTATAAATATTCGGTAAGTTAGAATACTAGGAGAAGGAAAGGGAAGAACGATATTGATTGGCTGACTAAGGACAAAGGCATTCCTCGAAATTATATATACTTTCGTAAAAAGTATTTGTCAAAACGATCATACATAGCATTATTATAACGAATTTACACTTGACGGCATGACCGAATGGAAATAAACAAGTGACAAAACGATTGGAAAAATAAACATCGAGCAAGAGTAGGGCAAAGTCGATAATTGGATTATAATTAATATCTTAGAGGCTTTCTTTCTAAGAGAAGATAATCTTTACAAAGGAATAGAATTTAGAGAAGCAGAAAAAAGAAAGAAAAACGTTTGTTATTTGACTCTGCTCTCTCGTGCGTCAACAGCATTAGATATACTCTTCGAAGAAATTTATCTTCCTTCATAAAAAATGTCTTGGGAAGAACAAAAGGAAATCAAACTTTATGAAAACTGTTAATATCTACTATTATAAGGTTTTTCTTATTGATTGGTTGACTTTCCGATATTTTATATAATGTGTGATTTTCCAAAGCATGATCTACATACATATCTTTTGTTGGAGTATTATTCGTATATAGGTAAACAGAAATAGGCTCATAGAAGTCCCGAATCGGCTTAAGTACCATTTTGGCCTCTGACGTTCTGACGTTTATCGGTTCTACCCGTAAAAGGGGTATTATCCTTTCGAAACTGATATATTTCGCATAATGACAAACGTGAGAAAAATAAATTAATGTTTCGAGTTATATGGGATTGTTGTTGTTATAAATATTTTGACAAACAAATTTTTTTATTAAATTCTAAGACGTAAATGGATCAGATTTTCATGAAATAATTTATAATAGACCAGTACGAGTTGAATAAGATCCTTTTTTCCAGGATCATTATACAATGACATACGTTACATTAATTTTCGATTGTTATTACAATAGAAACCGATATGGAATTCGTTCCTGTGCATTGTTGTTTACAGCATGATGCTTTACGCGAACAAAGATCTCATAAAGAACATATCCCAATTTTTCCGATAAAGATGGAAACACAACAATCACAACAATCATTCGTAATAAGCTACAATTTCACGAAGTCTTATTTCAAATAAATCAGTGTACGAATACTTTCTACAATCACTGTATGTATATATATACAATAATATATAAATGACTGTGTTTAAGAATAGTCAAAAAAAATAATATTTCGTATGGAATATCAATTGAAATACAATATTTTGTTATTAAGATTTCTAAAGTTTAATTAAAAGAAGGAAATATAGGAAAATTGCACATCACGGCTACGTGATCGAACTGTCGCAGTTTTTTCATCGTATTTTGCGACCATTTCGATCAAAAAGATAATGAAGAAGTTAGTGTATAAAATCTTTACAAGGTTTCTACATTCGTCTTGGTTGTTTCTAATAGAACGACAATTTTTTGTTTGTAGATGCATAGACAAAGCAAGGAGAATCGACGTAACTCGGAACGGACATAAGATATTTCCAAATCCGATAGGATTATTAATACCTAGAATCTGTTTCATCTAAGACATGTTTCTCATATAATTCTATCCAGCAAATCGAGTGGTAATATTTCCGAAACAGTGGCACAACTTCTGCCACAATTATTTCGATACTTAACAGCTGAAACCAGAATCGCTCATGACTGCGAAATGATGTCAATGCTCCGTTACAATTCAACTAATATCCTCAATGACTAGTTAAGCCAAGTCAATAGAATCTGTCTCGAATACGTTGAACGAGATGTGGAAAATACTTTCATTTCACTCTATGCTTGTTTCGCGTATGAGGTCGTTAGGCAAACGTGAAACTTTAAAATCTCGTCCGACTCCTTCATCAGATTTCATTGACGCAGCTTAATGAGAGTATCAAGCATTTATTTTTCTTGCGAAAATATTGTTTTAACTGGAACGGATAATTAGCGTCATTTCAGCAGTTAAGGATAGAAAGAACTTCGACAGAAGTTTTGTTAATATTTTGCGAATGATAGCAGTCGATTTGTCGGTCAGATTTACATTTACATTTATATTTACAAGTCTTGTTTCAAACGATTTGGAGGTGTTGAAAATCCTTTCCTTTCACATTATTGTCATACACAGTCGTCGGACAAAAGTTGAAATATTTGAATTTTAGTCCGATTTCTCCGAAACCTGATACAATCGACGCGGCTTAACAAGAGTAAAAAGAATATAGCGTTCTTTCGAAGATATTCTTTGAATTGCAACGTACAATTGGCGTTATTTCGCAGGCAAGAACGATTTTGGATTCAACAGTTTTGAATCGAATAACTCCGACAGAAGATGTGCCATAGTTCTGGAAATGATACCAATAAATAAGGAGAAATCAATTACATAAGACACAAGACTTAGTTGAAACGGATACGAAGATTTTGATATTCCTTCGTTACATACTATGTCGATCTCGCGATAGCAAACATGGTCAAAACATAAAAAATTAAAATGTCGTTGGATTCTTCTTAAACCATATTCTATCAACACAGCTTGACGAGAATAAGAAAAATATAATATGCTTGAGTGGATACAATACGAACTTCAATAGAGAATTTGCGTAAGGTCGGAGAAACTTGCGGTTCTGGACACAGATAGGTAAGAATCGAATTAATTCCTACAGTAGTTGCATTACAGTTCTGGAAATTTCTTCATTCAGTAGAGCAGACTCAATTACATAAGAAAAAAATCTTGGTTAAAACGATTTCGAGGTTTTTGATATCCTTTCGTTACGTCTTACGCCGATTCTAACGTAAGTGTCTGTTGTCAAATCATGAACAGTTGATATCTCGCTCAATTCCTGCAAAACCGGATTCTATCGATGCGTTTTAACGAGAGTAACGATAATATAGTATGCTAGCATGGATACAATTCGAAATGCAATGGAGAATTGGCGTAAAGTCAGAGAAACGTGCCCGGCAGAAATATTTCCGACATAAAATGTGCCACAGTTCTGGAAATTTTACCTACCGATAGGGTAGACTCAATTACATAAGAGACAGGTCTTGATTGGAACGGATTTAAGACTTATGATATTCTTTCGTTACGTATTATGGCGACTCTCGCGACAGCAGCAGTCGTAAAAACATTTAAAAGTCGAAATTTCGCCAGATTCCTTTGAAACCGTATTCATTCAACGCAGCTTAACGAGACAAATAAGAATATAACGTGCTTTTGTGAATACGTTTCGTACTACAGCGGATAATTGGCGTAATGTCGGAGAAACTTGCGATTCTAGATTCGGGAGGTAAAAATCGAAATGTACTCGTACAGAAGTTTTGCAACAGTTCTCGAAATGTTATCAATCGATTGGACGGACTCCGTTACATAAGACAAAATTCTTGGTTGAAAGGGATTCTAGGTTTTTAATGTCCTTTTACATAAATTCTCGCGTAAGTGGTTGTCTAAGATGAAAAGTTGAAATCTCAACCGGTTTCTCCGAAACCGTATTGTATCGACACGATTTGACGAGAGTAAATAGAATATAACGTGCTCGTGAAGATACTATTCGAAGTGTAATTAGGAATTAATGTAACATATGTCGAAAGATATGCGCAATTTAGAACTCTAATAGGTATAAATCGAAACAATTCTAACAAAAGTTGGGTCATACTTCTGGATATAAAACCAGTCGATAAAGCGCTTGAATTAAGTAAGAAACAAGGTCTTCCTTTCTCTCTTTTTTTTCTCTTTCTCTCTCTACTTTCCTTTACGTGAAATTATTCAATGAGGAAATTAATAGTTAAAATATCTCAAAATGAATAATATCAAAAGACATAATTTATTTCTATCTCTCGCTCTCTTCCGTTCTCTCTCTCTCTCTCTCTCTCTCTCTCTCTCTCTCTCTCTCTCTCTCTCTCTCTCTCTCTCTCTCTCTCTCTCTCTCTCTCTCTCTCTCTCTCTGTTGGTTAACACGTATCGTTTCGAGCTTCGAAAAGAAATATAAATTTGAGAGAGAATAGTTGTGCTGTGTGCACAGAAAATTTAACCATTGGTACAATATACCATGAGAATATAGGAAGAGTATTATCTATTCTGAGCAGTCAATTATAATAGTGAAAATTGGAAGTAAAGATCTAGAATAATAGGGCATTCAAGCAGCCAAGGCGGTGACACAGGTGAACCAGCGTAATTTGACACTGGACAGCGCCGTCCGAGTGACGGGATTGTTGGCATAAATACGACGAAGTCAAGTCGGTAAAATCGTGATCATTATCATTAAATGATAATGAGTATAAAATGGAGATAAAAATCCAAGGACCTGTGATATGCCGGCAGTGCAAGAAGGAATAAGGGGAGGTAGACAAATGTGTGCCATATAATAAGCTATTCCATCCCGGATATATCAAGCAACGTAAGGTTTATAATAACGAAAATGAATTAGTACCCTGTAAGGGAAAAATGGAATCAAGTGTGAATGACAGAGAAGCAAGCGGAAACAGTGGAGAACGGAAAATAGTAGATGCCAAAGTCGGTAGAGCATCGGGGAATACTATGAATAGTAAAGTAGATGCCATTTATAGAATGATAAGAGAAATAAAGAACAAGATGGTAAGAAAAAATTTAATAAAACAAGCAATAACGGAAGCTGTGGATGAAGAGATGGATAGAGTAAGATAAGAAATACAAACCTGGAAAGAGGATGAACTGAAAACGATTATAAGCAGTATAATAAAGAAAGAAGTAAGGGATGTGTATATAATAATAATATATATAGGGAAATTCAAAGTGGTAATATAATGCATAATAATATATACGAAATGGCGAATATATTTAACATACACTTGGTAGATAGTTTGTTATTGATTATTGCAAATATTCATAATATGGATTTAGAAGCGAATAAGTAACTGAAATATTTAGTGAAATAGATCTAGAAAAATTAAATTGTATAGTCTGTAGATTAAAAAACAAAAGTGGAACAGAAAAAGAGAGAACTGTGAAAATAATGAAAAAAGTGGTAATGGTAGCAGTTGCAAAAATATGTTTTATATTTAATAGATATTTAGAAGAAGAAATTTCTCCTAGTAAGTAGAAAGAAGCAATAGTGGTTCCTATATCAAAGATACAAAAAACGAAAAGAATTAAAGAATTTAGACCAATAAATAAATTACCAATTTATGAGAAAATGAAATCAGTTAGTATAGTATATGGAAAATAATAATCTATTGGAGAAATGTTAATCAGGGATTAGAGCAAGGCATTCATATGAAACAATTTACAATGAGTTGTATGAGATAGGAAGAAGAGTATTGGTGAGGGAAAAATGATAGGAGTTGTGCTTTTAGATTTAAGAAGGGCATTTGAATTAGTGGATAGAAATATCTTGCTAAAGAAAATGAAGTGGTATGAAATGAAAGGGATAGTACTTAGCTGGTTAAAGCTACTTGGAAAACTGATCGTGAAGAGTAAAATTTAGTGGAATTTTATCAGATCCCATAGCCATGAATTTGGGAGCTCCACAGAGGTTGGTATTAGGACCTTTGCTGTTTTTACTTTATATAAATGACTTAACAAAGACTGTTTGTGGCAACTGTGAAATTAGATTATTTTCAGACGATGCATTAGTATATACAACAGGGTTCTCAAGCCAAGAGATAAATAATAATCTTAATGAGCAAATGAAAAGAATCGAGAAATGGTTGAAAATTTATAGATTGCAATTAAATATAAACAAAACTAAAGTTATGCTGATAAGAGATGTAAGAAAAGTAGTAATAAAAAGTCATATAAAAATAAAATTCAAAAATACAGTATTAGAAGTAATTAACAAAATTAAATACTTAGGTGTTATAATAGACAAAAATTTGAAATTTACGGCACATGTAAATTTAATCTAATTTTATCTAATTTGTAAGATCGTTCAAACTCGTTACTTATTTATTTATTTAATTTATTACAACCGCGTTGAAAGTTATACGTTCATGCGTCTATTTATTTCTTTAAGTCTGGCTTTATTATTTTGTCTTCTTGTAGAACAAAAAAGAAAAAAATAAATATATAAAATTGAATCTTTATTTAAATCGAAAAATTAATCTTTCCGAATAAATTGGGTTATGGAAAGTTAAAGTCGTTTTTTATAAGGACGCTACGAATTTCCAGAGATTTACAGAGATTGGTATCGTGTGGGTAGAGTAAATACTGTCAGTAGACTGTGAACTCACACTTTTCAATCTCTCATATGTATATCTCTCTTTGATGATAGAGCGTGCGTCTCACAATGATCCGTGCTAGGTACGCCGTCGGTACACATTTATTCTACGATAAATGCATAGAAAATAATAATTATAATTGACAATAATAGTATATAAATCTGCGACAAAAAATAAGAATTTGTCGAATATTTTCTTAAAAATAATTAGTGAATACTTGTATATTATATTATTTTAATATAAATTAAAACATGTGTTCATTTCCAGACTATCTATGAGGTAGAACTCCCATCGTTTGTTTTTTACGTGGTTTCCCCTGTAGGACTAGTCTACTCTATACTACTTCGACTATTACTGCTACTATTGATAATAATAATAATAATATAATATAATATAATATAATATAATATAATATAATGTAATAATAACAATAATAACAATAATAATAATAATAATAATAATAATAATAATAATAATAATAATAATAATCTACTTAAATATTATGTATATACATCTATATATTATTTAATACATTTTATATTATAATAATAAAGACAACTTCTACTGATCATGAGTAAAAAAAACAGTATAGAAACAAATACATAACATCATATGGTAGTAAGCAAGAAGAAACGAGAGCGGACGAAAACAAAAGAAATATTTCGTACTTTTCATCATATGTCGTTTATTTTTATTTTACACTTCGTTGACCCCGCTGTGGTGACATAATATAAGCTGGAAAAAAAGCTCATAGATAATGTAGAAACGAACTCGTGTTTTATTAAAAATAATATATAATATATATGTTCACTAATCGTTAATTTTGAAAATGTATATACTTCGACAAATGTATATACTTTATACTTAGCTATGCAAACGGTACTTCGTTAGTTCAAACTATGAAAATTAATGATTAGAATTCGATATCTATAGAAACAAAGTTCAAAAAAAATTAAAAGAGGAGTTCGGAGTGAACTCGGAATCAGAAAGCCGTTTCCAAGCACGCAGAAATTTTGGCATATAACAACGGTTTATCATCTGTCTTCTAAGGGAACTCGGCCCGAGAAGAGGTGATTTTCAGATGTTCCAAAATATTTGAATATTTTATTAAGAGTATTAATCTATTAAACTGTTAATTGTAAATAAGTTATTTCTGTTTAAGTTATTAAAGTTCTTTTTCATTTAAACGGGTGATTGCGCGTAAAAATATATATATGAATTATATATGAATTAATATATATGAATTAATTTATTATTTTTTATTTACAATTAAAAAATAGTATACCATATAAAATCTAAGAACTAAAAGAAATGTTTCGTACTTATTACCAAAAAGCCGTTATAAGTTTAATTAATCGATAACACGAAATTAGATAAGTATTTTCTTATGTGCTAATTCAAACAGATTTATTCCGATGCACACACTAGTTTGTCGTCCCAAATCCGTGACTTGCCTTTTTACAGAGTGAGTTAAAACTATATAAAAAATTACTATATAAAAATAATTTTAAAATGAAACAATAAACAAACTATTACAATCGTAAAATTCATACAAATTTATTAAATAAGTATTTATTCATTATTTCTGTCAAAAAGAGATAAATATTACTTAATATAAGAACAGAATGAGAAAAAACTGTAAGATACATTGTTTCAATTAAAAAAATAAAATTGTTTAATCAGAAAATAATAACGATAGAATTGATTCACTAAAATTTTGTTATCGATTCCTGAAAAAGAAACAAACAATAATTATAAACTTATCGATAGAAATGATATAAAAATATATAATATAAAATAAAAATACAATAAAAAAAAATGATTGATGAAATATTCAGCCTCGTACGGACGATTCCTGAATAACGAATTTAGAATCTGTTAATTGTTTATAAGATTTTACGTTTCTAGTATAAAAGATATAAAGGAAAATACACATGTTTCTAAAATTTAATATCACAAATACTAAGATCCATTGGTATAAACGGATGTACATGTATTTCCTTATTTTTACCATCTGTCTAAACTTATTAAATTTCCTGAGTGAATTACTGCAGTTTCTCTATATAAGCATTGCAAAACACGTTTTCTTATATTTGGAATGTATTAGAAATTTTTAGCATTACTGTACGCACACAACAAATACAACAAAATACTTTTTTTTATTGCAGATTTGAAGCGTCATTATACGAAACTCACTTTTCACGAAAAATATTAAAAATAGCATTTAAAACCAACAATAAATCCAGGTGTAATTCTTGATCGATTTTTATGAAAAAAATCTTAGTCTCATTTTTAAAATGAAGATTTAAACGAGAAAATGACTTTATCGAATTTTGGAAAAAATCGTATCAAAAATGATATTTTGCGACAATAATTCATGCATAAAAATAATGCTTTTTCAAAAATTCAAAAAAGTCATTTCTCTTTGAAACATTCATCATTAAAACGAGACATAAATCGGCCAAGAATTATGCCTGGACTCATTGTTGGCGTAATCGGACCATTATAAAACCGGAATAATGAACGGCCTTATCAATATTTAATTTTCGGCAACTTTATAAAAGATTAATAAAAAATATTAGAATAATTAATTTAAAAATCTTAGTGATAAATTATTATTATGCATAGAAGATAACAATTTATTTATTTATTTATAGTGCCAATTAGATTTGTAGTTTTGATAAATTATTCATTTTTATAAGTATATCAATTTTATTACATATTTAATTGTATGCAATTGCAGATGATTTAAGGAAAGATATGGAGGATGCAATTATAAATGACTCTCTATGATATTATTAAATTCAATTGCATACAATATCAGGAAGAAAGTTCCTTTTAATGGAATATTAACTACAGAACATATAGAATGTAAAAAACGAAAGATGTTTCATTAAAATTTATGAAGTCTTTATAATGTTTCATTAAAATTATACATTTTTACAGATCTTGGACTTCGAATTTATATACGTGATGAATTTCTCTGTGATGATATTGATACGAATGAGTTAATACATGATAGAAAATTATAAAAATATTAATGTATTGACTATCATGAGATATAAAACCAGTAAATAAGATTATAAAACTATAGCATCTTTCTTTTATAAAATTGTTCTGATATATACATATTTCGTAGTTTTCATCTCGCATTCCAAGTTGCTTTATATTTCATATTTAACATTATTATCAACTTTAGAAAGAGAAACTATATTGGACCACAATTAGATACAGTTTTGTATGATATAAGTATAAAGAAAAATTATTTTATTTATATGCATCGATATACTTCAGATGATGTAAAAGCAAGTAATGTTGTCATGAATAATCCTTGTAAATTTTATTTACCTGACCGTACAAGTAAAAATGACGAGATTTTTGAAAGGTTATTTAAAGAAACAAACAATTCTTGTTGTATATCCAAATATTGTAACAATGTTAACAGTCTTACAAATAGTAGTAGTAATAATTGTTTAAAATTTCTTCCACAATATCGATTAAATAATCAATAACTATTTAAAGTGATGACAAATACGATAATATTCTTTGATATGAAATTAAATGAAATACGTAAATATTTTAATATACTTTGATCTAGATCAAATTTCAATTGTACTGATGTGTCATATATACTAATTGTGAAGGAATGTATATAAATATAAAGATATGTAATATGTATGTATTTTTTATGTGTCCATACATTAATCATGTTTTTGTAAGTAATTAGCAAATATTTGTGACAAGTAGGAGCTAAATTAAGATTAAATTATTTTTCTCTTCGTTAGACGGTGTTACCTAATTCAAAACTAAATATTGTCGAACCGAGATAGAAATTGATTATGAAGCTTGCATCTAAATCGTCAATCTCATTGGCTAAAAAATATTTTCTACGTATATAATTGGACACGATTCGCTAGTTGAGAAAGTTACGAATAAGCGCCATCTTGTGTTGTTTCTGAGTACCTGCATTATGTTTTTGGAACAGGGATCGTCATTTCACAAATTTGCGGTTGTGTATTAGGATAACAAAGAAGTAGGTGATTTATTAGGTGAATAAATAAAGAATTTATAGAGATTTTGCGGTTCTACGCAGGAAATGCTTTTAAGGAAAGACATAGAAGGTCCCCGAAATAATTCACGTATTTTTTGTCATTGCATACGGAGACAAAATAATGCAAGGTGCGTATGTATGACGTACGATCAATAAATTATTAAGAAATTCGCGTCAAAATTTATCTTGAAGATGCTTTTCTTTTGCTGTGAGATATCAAATAGAAAAACTCTGAACGTAAATTCGTAACTTTAAGAAAAAGTTGTGTGTGTTATTTCTAATATTAGTAGTATTTAAATGACTATCTGTACAATGACAGTGGCCATAAATTGACATTAATCGTCAGAGCCCATATTCTACGATCCTGTTCTAAAAATTCGAAGACCGGGAATAAATAAAATTCGTAATAGGTTGTAACTTTGTAGTAATTTAAATAAATATTTTTTGCTTAGTTATTATATTAATGAATTGTGTGTTTTTGTATGTAAGGTAATTACATAAAAATTAAAATATTAAAATCAGACTGTTTATTTTTTAATCTTGTATAGCAGATGTGCGTATGTTTGACAGGTATTTAACAGATAGTTATTGGTATATGAAGAACACATATAAATATAATTTATTAATTATTTCCTTATAATATTTAAATTAATAAACAAGTTATGATTTTGTATATCTTATAATCTTTTTGAAAGTTGTATTCAAAAATATGAACTACGTCTAATCTAGGTATATCTTATGTATTTGTATTCTTAGGTAAACAAGTATAAATGAATATGTCTCATGGCTGCAAAAAAGCTAGACAACAGGGAAAATGGAAATATAGGAAGAGTACAACAGTGGTTGCAAGATCAATCATTCTGTACTTTGAGCATATGTGAATTTCCTTTAACTTTGCAATTTAAGCAATTGCAGAATCAGCAAGGAGATAAAATTTATGATAAAGATATCCATCGAACATATAAATATTTTTTAAGGTAACTTCTTATTGTTTGTTGTAGATGTAGAAAAAATAAATACTTCCAGTAAGACAATATTCTTTGACTAATCTGTTATCTATGCATTTATAAAATGTTAATTATACTTTACAGATATTTGCACAATAACTCGGATTTCTTACAAGAGAAATGGCTACCAATAGTATTTATTCACGATATTGCTATTAAACCTCCAATAAGAAGTTTCTCTTACTTCAATAATGGATCAAATTTCATTGAAAGGTTTTTTTTTAAGTAATAGTGGTACATCATTTTTTATTTGAATTTATAAGCTTACATAGCAGTTTTTATTCTTATAGTTGCTTTATTATATGTCTTTCTCTTTATGAAACTACTTTTTGTTTATAAAACAGTAGTTGCATTTTAGACATAAAAGTTTGATTGATATCTTTTTGTCTTTGTAGAGCACATAAAATATGGTCACTATCAAGTTGTACAACCGAACGATATCTGAAGGTGAAAAAACGCTATGTCTTGATAAATACAAATCCTACATCATTAGAAATGGCTGATTCTAATGTAGAAGCTGACTCGGTCAATCATCTTGAAACTATAACTTCAGAAAATTTGGATACAGATTTTGAGGAATCACGACTACCAGAGTATACTTCGACTATTAATGCAACGCATTCAGCTCATATTACGCAAACAGATCATGAAGGCAATGTACCTGCTACTGATTTCAAGCATGATAATACTTTAACTACTTATAGTAATTCGCGCCGTACAAAAGATTTAAATAAAATAGCATTAATGGATTATCTTGTAAACGATAGTAGTGCTACAAGCTCTTCTATGAATAGCCAACATGAATATTCATCAGGTTCATCAATAGAAAATGCTAAAAAAGTAACATTACATAACGATGAGATTGCAGAGTATGAAAATGAAGTTCTTGGTGACCCATTTTATGAATCAGATTGTGGAAGTGAGGGAAATGAAACATCAGAATCTGTTCCAAAAGAAAATGATGAATGTAAAGATAAAGTATTAGAGAAGCTAGAAGATGAAGAAATGCATGATAATTGTTCCCAAGCAGAAAGTACACGTGCAGAGAAAACGCAACACAAATTGACTGATTTCACGCATTCATCAGTATCCAGTAATTCTAATATAAGCAATCACTACTTTATAGATGCATCTTCTTTAAACGATGAAGTGGAAATTTTAAATATAAATGTTAAAGAAGATGTACAAACTGGTAGAAACACAGGATCTTATATGTCTGTTTCTGCTGATTTTGCACACACTTTATCAAGTACTACAACAGATCAATTCTATAAGTTTACATGTCCATTTAAAGTAACTAATTTACAGAATGAATGTAGTAAAATTGCAGAGTTTGAACCAGAAATGAAAGTAACAAAATACTTTCAACCACTTGCTGATATACCTAAGATTACGAAAGTTAACTCTACATTAATCAGCAAAGATGATGTGAATGAAGGTACAAACAAAGAGTCATTAGCTGTAGAAATTAAAGAAGCAGATAGCGGTGAAAGCACACATGCTTCACCTTGTCCTGATAATAGCACAAATATCAATAATTGTCAAGATAAAATAAATGTTGACGGCGATGAGAACTTACTTTTGGATATTAAAAATGATGATGCAGAGAATCCTAAAGAAAGTACTACAAATTTTACTGAAGATACACAGCAACCTTTATTAATAAGAAGAAATACATTTGAACTTGATTCAAATGATAAGCTTTCTGTTTTAAGGCAAGAATATGAACGTAGGCAAGGCAATCTTGTTTTTCAAAGTGCCATACCACAATATTCAGGACATCGTGTAGATAGTGATATGATTTCTAATGTGACAACAGATTCAACAGCTGTACCTATCAATGATGTATTAAATAATTTTACTTCTGATATTCAAGTAGCAGCTACAAATATGCAGTATCGTACAGGATATTTATCTTTAGACAGTTATGAACATAAAATTGATAAAAAGATATTAGAAAATAATTATCTTCTGCAAAATAGTATTACTAATTCTGATATATTATATCCTGCGGCAGATATAACGAATGATAAAGTTACATCACACAGTTATACAGAGGATGATAGTGCGTATAAATGTAGCAGTAGCTTACCTGTTACTGTTGGTTGTAATATAGAAAATGTTAAACCTGTAGATGTCATCAGGAAAACTAAAAGAAATGAAACTGCTCCCATTATTTCTGGTGGTGTCAGCACATCAGATTTTACCAAACCTATGGATAGTCCTATCGTACAACGTAAAACAGAATCCACACCTATTGTATCAGGTGGTTCTGTAATTATGAATGATACTAAAGATAGACCAACAAGAATGTCTTCTTCCATGACCGCATGGATTGTAGATATGAGTGATTGTACAAAAAATGAATCAGGATCAAGCACAAGAGATAACTTTGTAACAAATATGTCACAAAGCTTTTCTACTTCTGAATGTGTTAAGAATTCTGTAAGATCTAACAACCACGAAAAGTGTAGCAGTTTAGGTTTTTTTGTCAATTTAAATAATGTAGAATCTAAGGAAGAAACACCAGTCGAAGAAAGCGTGGAAAACAAAAAAGAGCCACATAAAATTGATAAAGCATATTGTGAATTCTATATTGATATATCTAATAAAAATGATCTTCCAAAGAATAAAAAAATTGTAAAAGAAGATACGAATCATAAAAATGTTGAGGAAGGTGATAAGAAGAACATATTCTCTATGTTCATTGACTTAGGTGATCCACAAAAGACAACTGAAAATGCTCAGAAAACAATGCATAAACGAAATTTATCATCATTTTCTGATAAACGCATGGAAGCAAAAATTGACGAAGTTGCAATAAGTGAAAACTCTAGTACTCTTCAAGAGGATCAAGATTTAAATTCAACAAAGTCTATAAAAGAAAAACCAAAACGAGGTGTTTTCATGTTTATTGAATCTGATTCCCCTATAGTGAGAAGACGAACGTTGTCCTCTTCGCGATCAATTTTAAAACGTCATTCATGGAATATCGATAAAACACAAAGTAATAATGGTAATGGACAAGCTACTACTAAGGAAGTAATAATAAAAAAGGAACACAAACGTGCACATAGCTTATCAGTAGATCAAAGGGATTTGAAAAAGATGCAAACAAAACAAAGTTCTTCTAGTCATTCTCTTAGTGATGCTGCAGGGGGTGAATCCACAAACCATAAGAATTCAAATTCTTTGCAGGAATTGGAAAGTAATTCTAATAATAATATGGATACATCCACAGAAGAATGTTTGGCATATGATATAAAGGATACACCACCAAACTCTCACATAGAAATCATTAATAAGGAACTACGTGCGAGTATCAAACATCAACAGTACAAGGAATTAGGTAATGATAGAGAGCAGCAGTTGGAAGATGATACTAAAATATACGAGGATGAGTATTCAGACATGTCTGGATGGGGGAAGACGTGCACAGAAAGTACTAATGGACAAACACGTAAAAGTGAAACATTTGATATTAGCAGTGGCAGTGGACCATCTCCAAATAGTGATAATCGTGATTATGAATTATCAGACTTATTAAGCAGAGATGTGGAGACTACAGGTAATAAACATCCAATCATTCCTTCGACTGGCAATAAAATATTAGAAACTCATAAATCTTTAAATGAAACAATTAAGAAAATAGAATGTGAATTAGAAGGCCCAGAGTATGAAAAATTAAATACAACTTACAACAGTCATACATCTATGTCAAAAACGGAAGAAAATCTTGTCAGCCATGATGTAAAGGAGTTACAATTGAATAAGAAAAAGCCAAGTTCGAAATTTGTGAGACTTTCTGACTTAACCGAAACATCAGGACATTCTCATACATCTGAATATTTAATTGCCAAGGAAAATAGAGCTACATACCGTATGAGTAGTAGTATTCCAGAAACATCTTGGATCGAAAGTAAATTAGTTATGTCAAGAACAAATGATTCAGTAAGAAGTCTCTCACGAGTATTTTCTTCTGTCATGAGTACTTCGCTACCATCGAAACAAAAGTCACCGCTTGAAGATTTAACTGGGGATGGTGAGGCAGAAGGTATCATTTCTGAGAGTGACATAAGTAGCATGCAAAGCAGCATGGGACGTTCTGGAGCTGGTATGTGAATCATCATATACTTATATATTGGGTTTCTAAACTATTATTAAAATATTATTTTATAGAAGGAAGTACAGAAGAAACAGAAACATCAAGTTTGGCTGGAGGAAAACCATATAATCGATTGGGTGAAGATTTATTAAGAATGTTTTTGGAAGAGATTAATCCAGATGTTACAATTGATGTAGCTGGAAGACGAATTAGAGCACATAAATGTATATTAAGTTCTCGTTGTCAATATTTTGCGGCGATTCTTAGTGGTGGATGGATTGAAAGTGCAGGAAATGTGATTTCTTTACAAGGGTATATAGACATATTATATGTATATATAATATATGCGATGAAATTTAATATCATTATTAAAATTAAGTTGAGAATATTTGCAGATATTCTTATAATGCAGTTCATTTTGCACTACGTCATATATACAGCGGAGAAAGCAACATACCAGATTCTATAAGCATTGTCGAATTAGCTACATTAGCTGATATGCTGTGTCTAGAGGGTCTTAAGGAAGTTATAGGTTATACCCTTAAAGTCAAATATTGTCATCTTTTTCATAAAGTAAATATTGCGTTTTTATTATGTTTCTATTTTAATATCAATATATGTAGTATTAATATAGATAAAATCGTTAGCCTTGCCAAGTATGTGCTGTTGGAGTTTTGGAGTGTATGCCATTAGCTGCAGCTTATGGGTTGGATGAAATATATCGTAAATCTCTAAGGTGGATAACACGACATTTTGTACGAATATGGCCATGTAAAGCATTTGCAACCCTTCCAAGAGAATTGATGGAAAAGTGTTATTTACAGCATATAGTACATATGGTATGCCTAAAAGCATAATATTATATATATTTAGTATTTGTATATATGATAGTTATTCTTTTAAATATAACTAACAGATTTTAATACTGTCATTAATTTTTCATCTTACTATTTCATTGTTTAGTCTACAGATAATGTACTTCAAACTATGATGGATTGCGATAAACTGTTAGCAACTTTGCCGAATGTACGCTGGGCAGAACCGGTATACAGAATGGTTTCAAACTTGTTAGAAACGTCGCTAAAATTTTTAGCAGACAATTTTGCAGCTATATTAAATAATGAAAATTTTCAATCACTTGGTCGTGATTTAACATGGAATATAAGTCGTTTGGAGGATAACTTTTTATCAGCTGCAGAACGTTTGCCACCTGAACAAGCATGTAAAAGTTATTCAAAGTTACATAAAATGCTGTTATCCACGCAAACAGATAACTTTCAGACAAAAATGAAATGGGGTCCGTTATTTATTGATTTTTTAAAGAAAATTCAAGCTCGTGTTGAAAAATGTTTGGTTCGTGAGGCAGCGAGGGCTGCAAGATCAACAACATGGTTAAAAATGGATTTGGAACTTCGCCGTAGAATACAAGAATTAGCATGTCTTGTTATTCTACCACACGAAACATCGAGATGTCAATCAAGGCATTCGAACTTTATAAAGGTACTTATGACTCGTTTTTAAACTTTTTAGAGACACTCGTTAAAGGAACTTAAACTAATTTTATTTTTGTTATTAAAGGAATCGAAAACATCGTCTACTTGCTCAGCAAGTCGCAATTTAGATCTAAAACGTGTGAAAATGGCTATATCAGAACATAATGATAAAACAATAAAGCAAATGTCAACGACACAAACGCGAAAAGTTCTAAATAAACCTAAAAGCGATCCCGTGGAACGAAAATTGCAAGAGGATAATAAACCAAGCACCAGTGATGCACCAAGTCGACCTAAGTCATGGCCCAATAAAATAGAGGTAAATTTCTACATTTTTAATATGTTATATTATTTTCTTAATACGAATAAAAATTTTGTAGGTAAAATCTAGATATTTAGAACCAAGAACCAAATTTGTACCAAAAGAAAATGTGTCAGTAAGTCAAGATAAAGTGGTAATACAACGACGAAAAATCACAATCTCATCGTCAGACTCATCGCGTACATCTAGTCCTGCGACAAAACGAGTGACAGAGAAGAAGCCGATAGCAAGAGTAAAGCTGCCTGTAAAGAAAGACGTGAAAGCTCTTTCGTCTGATAGTTTAACAGAATCGAATATGACCAGACCAAACAAGAAGAAAAATGTGATCAGTAAAAGTTGTGGTATCACTCGTCCTGAATCACCATCCTTTAAACAGAAAAGTACGGAGATTGGATTGTCTGTAGATTCATTAGCAGAATCCAAGAACAAGCCATCGGTTGTAAAGAAAAATGCTAACAAAATGGATACATCAATGTCTACAGATAGTCTTATGACAGAAATAACTGCAAATCCTAAATCTAATGCATTGCAGAAATTATCACCAACATTAGGAAAAGGTATAAACAAAACACAAATTTATGACAGAACGAAAAAAAATATATTGCCGATTCAGCAGAAGAATCCATTAACGGTAACACGTAGGCCACCAAGATCATTAGAGAACTCAACCGCGGCCAGTAGAAGTAGAGCGGCAGCTATAAGTGCTTATCACGGTTCACCTAACCTACGTAGGAATCTTTTAGACGCTGCAAAGACACCCGATATTTCAAGTAAATCAGTAAATAATATTGCTTGTCGGACAACGAACGCACGACAAGTTTTACAATCGACCACCATGGTTAATTCTATGGTTAAAAGAGAAAAGAAAGATAATAGCGCTAATCAACAAGGATCGGATAATTCTAGTAGAAAATCTTCCCCCAAATCTGGCACTAACAGACCAAATAAGCCGGCCCTTACTAATAAAAAATCATCTTCCAAGGTCAACGATGAAAAGATCAAAACGAAGTGCCATACTGAAGAAACTCCCAAACAACTTACAGTGGGTTCCAGATCAGGCACGTTTCTTAAAGATGAGCCTACAATACTTAAAAAAACGGACATTAAGTCATCTCAGATAAGTACTTAAATGTGCATATGAAATGTAATCTTTTTCCAAGATACATACCTATTAATGAACACGCATAGAAAGTTATTTAACGCAGCTACGAACGTGATAAATGAAATGAATCATGCTCGATGTAAGATAGATTGCAATTTAGATTATATTACGGCACAATCTAAATGCACACTGGAGATATGTGCATGCACGCGCGCGCATGCACATGCATAAACGTTCTTATCGCATGTGTTTTTGTTACAATATTAAATATCGCTACATACAGTCAGACGTTATATCTATACACACACGCGCGCGCGCGCGTATATGTATATGTATATTTTAATCGCATTCCTTATTGACATACGTTTATCATTGGAAATTATACTATTCATTAATTCATAATTTATTTGTATTTTATATATAGTATAATTTATGCCTTGATTAGAACTGTACACTTATTAACATTTTGTTGTTAGAGATACAGTCGAATTTTTATGTTAAAATCTTAAGTTAATATCTTAGATTAATTAAAAAGTAAAGAATGAAAAAGATTGTGAATTTCTAAAATATTTTTTTCGGAGATAATTCATTTATTAATTTTTTTTTTTTTTTGTAATGGACTGTACTGCTAACAATAAGCAGATTTCATAGTCTTATAGTGAATTTGAATATTTTGATTTTTTCTTTTTAGCATCTACTATATAAACTAATATCTTCAAAGATCGAATGAAGCTTTGACAAAAAATCATATATTACTTCACGTAGATATGTATTTTAAATGTTTGCAACTACATTTTCTGTCTATATCAAGGGTATATATAATATGGTCACTTATAATATATTTTTAGGTAGTTGCAAAGATTCCCTTTCCAAATAGAGCCATATGTTGATCTTTTATTTTTTCTAGCCTATTTTATTTCTGCAATATATATGTAATATGATAATGGTCGAATTTTACTTACTAAATATTGCCATAGTATATATGTATATTTAATTCATTGATATACATTTTTGACCTGTATAACATTTAAGATACAGGGAATGTTGTATTCCTATATACATTTATTATATATAACAGTAAGAAAATGTCTCATATATAAACAAATTTTTATTTACTATTTTTAGGTTTTATATTAATTTCGTCGATCGATGAAGATATACTATAGCAAAATAAAAAAGTATACATTTTGATTTAATATTATATGTGATATTTTGGGATCTAAGTTGTTTTAAAGCATATTATATCGATTATTTTCTTATACACTAAATGATCAGAATAGAAAAAACATATGAATATTATAATTCTGTTCTGATCATTTAGAGATCTATTTAAAAAAGTTATTACATCTGTTCTGTTGTAGATTTAAGTTGATTCAAATTAAATATAGCTTAGATTGATATATTGCAGAATAATTTAATTTTTATCTTCATCGACATTTTCAAAACATAAACTTCTTGCTTCGCCTTAATATACTGTACGTTAATATATTTATTTATTAAATTCTAATCTATATTTTGCAATGTACATTTTTATGCAATGTTTATATCTAGTCATTTGTATATTAATTACTTTTATGTAATGTTAATAAACATGTAAAAGTGTTAAAATATTTCAATTAACATAATTGCCTAATTTAAAAGTAAGAAAACATAAATTACAAAAATCATTTTATTATATAACAATATATTTAAAATATGTTACTTATAATATAAAATTATAATACAAATTAGAATACAAAACTTCATTATACTTTATGATACTTCAGAATATATAACAGTTAACGAACTATACATCTAATAATGTTCCTCTTGGTCTTGTTCGTTTAATATTTGTTTCAGTTGGTGGCATCGCTTTTCTTTTATTCATTCCCTTTCTTTCAAGTTGTTTTTCTATGATTCGTGCATTATTTGCATATGAATCAGCAACTTCTCTCTAAAAAATAAAATTTGATTTAGAAATTTCTATTGTATTTTCAAAAATATATTAAGTATTAGCTTCTTCAACTTACAGCTTCGATTTCATCTTCTTCTTCATCTATTGTAGATACAGTTACAGAACTAAATTTGCCCATATTCTTAGTATGTTTTGTTACCATTATTTTTTTAGGTTTTTCAATTGCTACTTGATTATATATATCAGTCATTGGACCTTCACCAGAACTTTTTATCACAGCACCTTTGACAATAAATACAATATTCATGCTAAGATCATGCTTATAATACAGGAAAAGACCACATCTGTAACAATATAATTTTTATGATAATTGTAGAGGAACATTTTATATATGTTGATTACAACAATAATGAAAATGGTACACACTTTTTACACTTTTGTCGATACTGTTTTTCTATTCCTTCTGGACGTTTCAAATAAACGACTTCATCTTGTTCGCAAGTCATTTTATGAGCATGTTTACTGCCATCAATAACCCGCGCTCCATCTCTTTTTCTTAGTGGTAATTTTTCAATAGCACAATCTGTAATATAATAACTGTTTTCTAATTGCTCCTTTTATGAAAATACACGATAACAAAATTCTGTAACAATCTAACCTAAAATCAATGTCATTTGACCACATAAACAATAATAAATATGTAATGGCTTTTCTTCACCATATTCTTCTTGATCTTTGGTATCAGAACATATAATACTTCTTGAAACTACCTTTGGCATTATGTTTCACATTAAGTATTTTATCCAAAAATATAATTTCAAATAACCTTTGCAACTTTACAGCAATGCAAATAAAGATATTTATTTCTATACTGTATATATTACTATGTAGTATCAAAGAGACAAAAACTTTTCATTGAAGAAGAAATCACATTACTGTTCTTTGAGATTATACTGTTATATTGATAATGATTGCCACATTGAAGAGCACACCAATTTTGAGGTATTATGAGAGCTAGATACTATGATATGTAGAAGGACGAAGAATGTGTAATTGATTTTGTATCAACTTTACAGTGCGGACAAATGAACCAATGACAAACCTTCTTACTAATTTTAGTTCTTTTTACAGTTGTATTGTAATTTGTTTTTCGTTAGTTGGCAATATATAGAACGAAATTGATAAATACATTTTTTTTCAGATTATTTATAATTTGTTTCTATTGTTTATAAATTTTATGCAATGAATTTAAATTTCGCTGTGTAAATTAAACGTATTTTATGAATTATATACACTTTCATGTAAAGAATACTACGTTATCGATATAACCTCGTCCTCGTCGGTAATAATCTTCAACATTACTTTTCATGATCTGTTAACTTCAGTTATAAGTCATTGACGTCGCAAGGGATGGTAATAATGTATTCAAATATCGTTCGATGATAAGTAGGTTTTGATATAAATATTAACGAGCAAATATAGAAAGGCATTCGATCATTACATTATCGCGGTAATTATCTAAAAATTTGATATCAATGCGAAGATATCCAAATTAATTAAGTTGACCGACTATAGTTTGTTAATATTAATCTGATATTATGTAATCATCTATTTTGTCGTTTCGGGCTGAAATTTGAATACTTTACGTTTACTTTTCTAGGTCAAAATGTGATATCAAATTGATCGCGATAAGAAAAGAAAGAAACAAAATTGTTAATAGGGTTAAAAAGATAAAACAAAGGTAACATCTGTATGTAAATAATATTTCATTATTGTATATTTAATTTTCCGTATTACATGAACGAGAAATGATTAATAATTTTGTTTACGAAATAAGAATACATAATTTGCAATTTAAGGTAAGGTCAACATAAACATATATACATGCATACATATTCGTGACTATGTGTAAACTAAAAAACACATTTACATATGGTCGTTGTTTTATCAATTTTTTACCCTGAAATTGTAAATACGAGATTATAGAGACTTGGTCGCAAGGGTTTGATCGATCAAGTAGAGGTATTGCAATGGTATGGTTTTACGTCCTTGAAAGTGTGAAATAAAATATTCGTAAACTGTCTGCGGATATTCAACTAGTGAAAGGTATCTGACGTTATAAAATCTCAACGAACTCTTAGAGTTTTATTCTATTAATTTTTTTATATATGTGTGTGTGCGCGTGTGTATATATATATATACGTATGTGTGTGTGTGCCTTTCTAATATCATAGTAACGAGCAACGAATGTAAATAAAACGCAAGTACCTACTTCAAAGTAATACATTTTCGTGTAAAAGATCATTATATTTATAAAGGATACATTCGATGTGTGTGCGTGTAAAAGCACTTATCTCTACTCTCAAAATTTTTTCTGGTTGGAAAAACGACTAGAAAATCGAATAATTGAAGATGTATCGATAGGTAGAAAACAAATACCTTTACGAATGCAATTGAATGACAGTATCTTAATACATTGCAATGATCGACGAAATGACGTCAAGTCAGTTTTAGGATCAATGCATTCGTAATCGTGGTAAGGTGCCATTGAACGGATTAAATAGAATCTCTTTAGATCGATCAAGTATATATACGTACTGACTAGACGACGATATATCAAGATTTAAACAATGAATTAATTTCTTTTTATTTCCTTCAAAGAATGGACGACTATTCCTGCCGTATTACAAAAATAAATCGAAGACATTAAAAAATTTGTTGTTCGTAAACGTAATCGGCAAGATATTTTTGCGTAGGTGAGAGTTGTAAAAAAAGAATAAGAGAGAGAGAGAGAGAGAGAGAGAGAGAGAGAGAGATCGAACATAGGAAAGTCCTTGACATGGCGGACTGTGCATATCGAATTTTATTCTCTCATGGTATTTACGTCTATACGCTTACGTCATAACATGATTCCGAGACGACCTTATTGTTAGGGACACGCATCACCGATCAAACGAAGTTTTTATTCTTTCTCGTACTCTTATCGTTTCTCAACGTTGACGAAGAAAGCCATTAAAAGTAGCATATACGTATAGCTAACGTCTAAGGAAATATTTCTCTATCGAAATAACACAAATAAAAGTTAAAATAATCGAATAAATAAAAAGTAAGCGTATAGAAGTATTATGGGATAAAGTAGGTATAAGAAGAGATGAGAGAATAATTCGAAAATAACCGCCTTACGCGCCATATTGTAATACCGGTCAGCTTGAGTTGGCAATGCTGGGAGCAATAGTAGCGAATAGGGGGTCGGGATGCGCGGCGGTGGATGCGCAATGATATCAGGCGCGCGTGTTACCTCCGACAGGAGCCGTTCGTCGCGGCGCAGGACGAGTTCTCCTCGAGAGTCTCCTCTTCTCTTCGTTATAAAAGGCTACGCCGGTGGAACGTGCGGTAACCTCGTCCGCGCGTGCCCGTTTGTTCGCCCGTCCATCGTCCTCGTCGTCAATTCTTTTTTTTTTTTAACTCCCCCTGGTCGTTTCTCATCTTAATGTCATACCTTTTTTTGAATATATCGCGAGCGTTATTCTCGATCTCGATATAATCCATTCGTGATCATCATCATTATCATTATCGTCGTCGTCGTCATTATCATCATCATCATCATCATCATCATCATCATCGTCGTCGTCGTCGCCGTCGTCGTCGTCGGTCGTGGTTGATCGTGGTGCGTGCGTAACACAGCGACGGAGTACGCAGGAGGAGGAACAGAAGGAGGAAGAAGAGGAGGAGGAGGAGGAGGAGGAGAAGGAGGAGGAGGAGAAGGAGCACAAGCAGGAGCAAGAGTAGGAGGAGAGGAAAAGGAGAAGGAAGATTTGCCGAAGAAGTAGTAGGAGTAGGGAGAAGAGAAGAAGGACGAGGTGTAACTTTTCATTTTTATTTATTTTGTTCTTTTTTCTTTTTCGTTTTACGTATACGTGCACAAGTTAGAGATCACGCATGCATGCGAGAAAGTGACAACGTTTTCACGCATCGACGGTAACACGTGTACGTGCGAAAGAGACAAGCGTATTATTCTATTGACACTTACTTTACTTATTTCGATGTTTAATCTAATGTGTATATGCCTCTAAAACGTGAATTCGAATCACCTTGAAGGACATATTTGTTTTCTCTTTGAAAAGAAGAAGAAACATTTTATACATTTCGAGATGTAAACTGTCGATAAAGAGAGAGAGAGAGAGAGAGAGAGAGAGAGAGAGAGAGAGAGACAAACAAGGATATCATCCGTTCAAAATCATGTTCGTCGACATTTCCACCCGATTGACCGGCTGGCTATCTCCCGAGTCTTCTTGCAACAGGTAATGTTCTAGAACTGCATACATTTCATTACGTTATATCTATACCCATTTTCTATTATTCTTATGATCGAATAACGATTAAATAAAATCTAAATATATTCGTCTTTATCTTTTCTTTTATTTTTTTTTTCGTATATCTATTTTCTCCTCATTTCGTTTTTCATTTTATGAGTAAGATCGATCGATATCCCGTAAATTTCTATATAGTTTAAAATTATCATCGCTTTTTTAATTGAAAATATAACACGATCGTTTACGATTAGGACGATCATATGGATTTTCGGCGGTTTCTTTCTACTAGTCGATACTACTCGCTCGCCAATGGGGGTTACTAACCTGAAAACATCGCTTTTCGTGAGGTATTCGTAGTTAGGTTAGAAAGAGCTCGTGAAATACATACGTATCTCTCTTTCCTCGTTATCAAGTATCGACCCGATTAATCCCTTCGTGCATAATCGTCGTTATACTTTGGCCATTTAAGAATGATTCTTATGGAAATTGTAGTAGATGGTCTACAGAGGGTGTTGATTGGGACGAATAAGTTTTTTGTTCTCTCTTGTTTTCTCTCGTTTCCTCACTCTCTCTCTCTCTCTCTCTCTCTCTCTCTCTCTCTCTCTCTCTCTCTCTCTCTCTCTCTCCTTTTTCTCTTTGTCTACCTACGATATTCTCACATAGGTATACCGATCTTTTTTCGATAGTGTTTATATAAACGCTTAATAACACGATATAGCCACGCAAATCGATAATACGCTGATGCTTTATGAAAGAGTGTTTACATAATTGAATATGCGAATGTGGTAATCGCGAAACTCGCGATGTTACCATTGTGGTAACGTGTAATAGCATCGATCGATCGTAATGGTCGTTATTTGATTTGTAATGTGGATTGAATATTTTTAAAGGGTTAGTTAATTCATCGAAAGATAATTACATATCGAGTAGTATTCAGTAATTGTTATCGGGAGTGTCCCGTATAAAAAATGAAACGAATTCCTGCGCGAATTTATTCGTACGTTCTCTCTCTCTCTCTCTCTCTTTTTATCTATCTATCTATTCATCCATCCATCTTGTATCTTTCTAATTTTACGAATATCAGTCCGATAATGTCGAGATCATCTATTATGAAAACGAACGAAGTTAATTATTCGAATAATTTCTTTTGGCAAGATATTAATGAGATTAATAAATTGATAGATTTATCGCATTTTATTTTTCGTTTATTATTTTTTTGGGGTGGAAGATTTTTTATCATCTGCGTCGTATCATAGATGAACGTGCACGTTGAATGCGTATATTCGCAATTAAAAGAACGATTTATCGTTCTTCCGATTATAGGAAAGCACGAAGGTTGTAATTAGTCGCAACAGGGTGCGCCTTGCCTGTCTGTCTCATCCACCCTTATTCACCTCCCTATTTCCTTTTCCTGAGGGATGAAATTACGTATCTCCGCATCGTTCTTCTTGTCTATTTTGTCTATTGGTTTTCTCGCGATCAACCGTTCCGTACGTTTCCCTTCTCGCCTTTCGGTGTTCTTTCGATGAACATATAGAGGTGTTTCTACGTAATAAAGATATACAGGGTGTTTCAGAACACGTGGAAACATAATTTCGGTACATTAGAATAAAGAAAAATAAAGTTAGTTCATCCAAACGTATGCCCGACATATGACTTCGTTTTCCATTGTGTTTTACTTACAATCATTATTGTATTATATCTCGTTTATTCGTTTTTTTTTTTTTTTTTTTAATAAGTCCTCGAATTGACTACATTCGACTAAACGTTTACGCAAAATGTCGTCTTATCATTAACATTTTTACTCGTTCAAAGTTGTTTAGTATTACACGGATTTATTCGGGAACTTCTGTAATAATATGTTGTTGGAGCATCTTAACGTTATCTCTACTCCTGCTGTGTTGTAAACTAAATTGGTTTAGGTGACCCCCACAGATAAGAAAATCTATTGGATTTAAGTCCGACGAGCGAGGTGGCCAATTGATTGGATGTAATCTACGAGCCGACTTTTATTTATTTATCTTAAAGACATTCTTGGTAATCCTCTTAAATGTGGGTATGTATCAGAAAAATATGCTGTATTTTTGGAAACGAGATCTTATAGGGTTGATATGTTTGTATGAATTTTTTTCTCTTTCTCTTAATATTTTTTTTTTCTTATTTTAATGTACTGAATACAGCAATGGAAATTATGTCCACATGTTTTGAAACATCCCGTATAAAAGTAGTAGAAACGCGAGTCAAGTCCGACGCGATGACGGCGTCATCGGCCTTTTCGACGATGTTGTATCTACGTATGCGTATGTAAATGGACACGCGCATGTTGTTGTCGCTATGTGTGTAGGCAAAACGCTAGCTTAAAGTGAAATCGATTAATGCCGTTTTCCTCTTTGTTTGCGCGACTTCGGTTCTTTTATCTTTTACCAGGGTGAAATAACAAAAAGGGTGTTATTCCACGCGATCGATCGATCGTGGATCGATGCATTTTTATTGTATACGAATATATCGTTTATGAAACACAGAATATAAGCTCGCTGCGAAGATATTAAACGATTTTTTTTTTCCTTTTCTCTTTTCTCTCTATGTTTCTTTTTTTTTTAAATAGCCTTTAGTTTTAATCGACTCGCTTAGATATTAATCGGTTCTTTTTTTTTTTTTTTTTTTTTTTTTTTTTTAATACCAACGACTACGTCTGTGATTTCTTTTACGTTTTTGCGTATTTGAAATATCGCAATTTTTTTAAAGTATTAAAAATGCTGTAAGTAACGATCTTTTTTTTCAATTATCATTTGACCTGTAATGCCAATTTTACAATATGTACGAGATATATACATCACGATGTTGGTTATTTTTTAATATCATTAATAAAATCTCGACAATATTTATGTGAATCGATAAAAAATAGGTCATCTCGTAGACATATGTTTCGTTATAGTAGTTTATACAAAGCTTTTCTACGAAGAGGAAGAAAGATGCATATGTATACGATAAAAAGTTCTTTTCTCCTCCCAGGAAAAGTATGTCCGGCATCTACATTGTTGTGTATATGTTCCTCATGTGCATACGTAAATACGTTTGGTGGCAACGTGATCATCCAAGAAGATTCATTTTTAACACTCGATTTATATTCTATGGCTCTTCTCGATGGAGTAAACAAAATTCACATTTTTCTCAAAAGCTTTTTGATATTATTATCCATTCTAGCGTCAACAAGAGCTTTGAATTTTTACAAATACGCTTTGCAAATATATTTAGAATTTTCGGGAAATGTTTTGACAACTTTATAATGTAATAAAAAATTATAAGAAAAATGCGAAGTATATATATATATATATATATATATATATATATATATATATATAATAACATTAATCGTGCTTTTTATGATCTTATATCGGATTAATAAAAAAAGAAGAATGTAAGTAGATGATAATCGAAGATGAAAATATCTGGAGAGATTATTTGCAAATCGGTCATCGCGATTACGTCAATATTATCTTGAAGAATCTTGAAATATATGGATCGCGTCGTCGAAAGACTTCCGTGGTTTTCTATCTTGAAATGCGATCTGACATGATCGAACGTTGTTCGCGCTGAATAATTTAAACGTTCCTATTTTTATTATTATCCGTAGCGAGATATGCAAGATATATTCTGTGAGTTATAATCCTTTTAACAAAGGACAATCTAAACGAGATCTTAATTGACTTGTTATTCTTTTAATCATTTATTTTGTTTTTATCAATTTCATTCTTTCTTTAGTTCTTTTGATATTGATGCTGTTGTTGTTACGAATGTTCCAACGCTTGGCGAAACGGCGTTGGTCGCTGCGATGTTTCATATAAAACATTACACATAGACGTTGACGACCGAGTCTCAACCTACTTGCCTTTCTCATTTAACGGCGTTTCTTTGATGTTCTACAAAATCTAGGTCCGAATTGGCCTGGTTTCCTTTTTATTCTAAGGAAGCATTGTTTCGTCAGCGGGAAGACGGTACAAAGACGAAATTAAGTAGGCTATCACGTGGTTATAATGCGTTATTGGACCGAGTAAAAAACAAAACAAAAAAAAAAAAAAAAAAAACAAGAAAAAAAAATAAAAAAGAAAAGTCAAACGAAAATATCCCTGCGCGAACTTTCGATAGAAGGATGGACAAATTTTCCTTAATTTGCTGCATCAATTTACGATGTATTAATTATGCAGTAATTCTATTAATTCCTTCTCTCCTCTCTCTCTCTCTCTCTCTCTCTCTCTCTCTCTCTCTCTCTATCTCTCTTGGTATCTTTTGGTCTCTTTTAGTTGGTGTCGCGTATATCGGCCTCGTTTCTACGAGACAATAATTTGTGCGTCGAAAATCAATAACTACCGTGCCGTGAGACAACGCTTGACGCACGTCCGATTTGTTTTTCCACCTGTCGGTCTTCTGCCTTCATGGGATGGTTACAAAAAGTATGATAACATCTATTGGTTTTAATCGATCCAATCGGTTTACCCGCCGTTTCTTTCTTTTTCTTTTTTAAACTTCCTATCATTTTTCCGTCCGCGTTTTCGGAAAGTTTTCATATAGCTTCACGCGTTACCAATCGTCCATCACGATTTATTCGAAAAATTCATCGTCAAGGGCATGAGCGCGATAAAATCAAACGTCTTGTGTGTATGCGTGTGTGTTCGCGGAACTCTGACATAGATCCCTCGAAGCATTGCCTTTTGATGACTGATATCGATATGTCGTGACTGCGATCACAGTTTTTTCTTCTAACGTAGAATGATAACATGACGATGTTATAATAGCGTGTACAAGCACGTATTCGTATATTTTGATAGATGAAATAATTACTTTTTCGTTTTCTATTAATTTTTGTTTCTTCCTTTGTTTTTTCCTTTTGATCGAAAAATGCATTTCGAGGTTTGTAAAGAGACGTACATTTTAATTAACATGTCGTACATATTCTATAAATATTTCCTATTAATACCATATATTATATTATGTATTTATAAATATTATAAATTTTACTTAAATTAGCCAGCTTTCTGGATAAAGTAGACATTTTATCTTTTTTGTTTTTTTTTTTCTAAATCGCTGATTCACATCTGACAGAATAATTTCTCTACAATTTTTCAAATGTTTTTTTTTTTATCGTTTCAAAACATTCGTACCATGGCGTTCAGTAATAATATTTTTTCAAGTCAACTGAACTTACATACATTAACTATATAAGCTATATTCCAGTAAGATGGCTGTCTGTGCTATAATGTTCATGGATTCGACGTCTAGATGTACCTGCTGGTGACTCGTCTATTTTTGTTAACTCACCCCGATATCGATTGTTTTAGAATGTTAGAATGTCACCAAAGTTTACCTTTTAACGCTATTCAACCCCTCCCGCCAAGCTTGTGTAACTTCCGTTCAAAGTTCGTCCTTTTCTTAGCCTCGGTTCCTTTTTTTTTTTTTTCGTGTACTTTACCACCGTCTGTCTTGTCTTTTTTTTTTCTACCAATTGCGACGAAATTCTTTGGTTCATTGATTCGAATCGAGTAATATAATAACGTTTATTCATTCATGTCGGCAGTAGCGGCGAACGAAAGTGTTATTTTACTTTCCCTACATTGGCTGCACCGTTGAATTACGTTTAACCCTATCCGATGACTTTGAATATATGTTCTTTTTCTTTTATCGTGTCTAATAGTAGATAGTAGTTCATAAAGTTCGACCATGACCAGTTCGACTTACTCTTGTATTTTCGATGACACGCATATTCAATGCTTTTCATATGTCAATGCTGAGCGTTAATCGATCTATGCAACTGTTATCGAAATTGTCAATAATACGTGTCAGGCAACACATTCATTCCAATTGACACATTGACCGATTAAGATAGAATCCGTTGTATATGCATAACAATAGGATAGAAATCTTTTATTATCTATTACGTATATATATATATTTTTCTTTTACGTTTAACATTTTCTTAAATTATAGTTCTAAGTATTTTTCATATATATACGTGCGCGCGCGCGCGCGTGTATAAACTGCTTATATGTTACTCATGGGTGTTACTCACGTTTTAATTAAAGTCAATATTGTTACCGATAATCGACATGGTAGTAAACCTATTAACTATTTCACGAGATTAGACATGAATCGAACTTAATCAAAATTTCAAGGTCCAGAAAGGCTTAGAAAGAAAACAGAAAAGAAATGTGTTAGCTACGCGGTAAAATTTTGCAAAGGTCATGCATCCTACATATGTATGTATTATAGTACGTGTATCGCGAAGAATGATTGATACATGGCAAGAAAAATTCACGTGTTTAAAATACGCTTCCATGACATAGCAGAAAAAAGAAAAAAAGAAAAGAGAGATCGATCCAATCGATTCGTGAATACACATTTCATGGTTTATCTGTCTTTCTAAATGTCAATACTTTTACCAGTTATATTGATTTATATTTTCCTAAAGTCTACTTTTCTGTTCTTTTTTTTTGTTTCAAAAATGTTTTCTATTATTTAAATATCATTGATACTTGCATACCGAGTGAACGGTGTGCGTGGTAATAAATTATATATTGATCGTTTAATAATTTATTTTGTCAATAAATTTCGAAATCTTTATTTTGTATCAATTAATTTATTAGAAATATCCATGAATCTACTGTAGTAATTAATTACTAGACCGAGAAATAAATTAAGGCGACCAAGTAAAGCGGTTCATCATGCATATATGAAATATATATATGAATTAATTGTACACACACACACACACACACACACGCATATATATATATATATATATATATATATATATATAATACGATTCATTGTGTAGTTACATCGATGTATATACATATTTGTGTAAAAGAAAAAGAAAAAGGGGAGAAAAGAAAAAAAAGGAAAAGGGACATTCCGAAAATCTTATCTGTTCTTTCGTCTCATGAGACTTTGGAATTTTGTAGCTCCGTACGCTCGTTAAATGTCAGGTCGTCTATTACCACTGAGATCTCCATTACTTTCAGGCAATACATCTTTCAACTTTAATAACTCTAGCTACTCGGTTTGATAAGCATGGTTACATTGGATCTTGACGAGGCTGAGATCAAACATCTCGACGAAAATGAACATTTCAAATTAAGCATATAGTTGAAACATATTTGAAAATGAAGAAAAGAAATGAAAGAAGATTAATAAGAGGAGAGAAAGAAAAAGAGAGAGAGAGAGAGAGAGAGAGAGAGAGAGAGAGAGAGAAGAGAGAGAGAAAGAGTTCACTCGTTTATTCATTCGCAAAAGCGTCATCCTCGAAAGTCACGTACTGTAGTATGTTTATATTCTCAGGTTGAACATGAGTGGGACTAGTCAATGAGTCAGTGGAACGAGCGTCGGGGTTATACAGTAACCCTTATCTTCTAACCTTCATTATTTTTCATGTCTTTCTCGTAGGTATACATCTATAGTACAATCATATACATAAGTATGTATATATGTATGTGAGTTTGTATGAATGCTCGAATGTTACACCGATTCAATAAAAAAACCGAGAACACGCAAGATGACTAATACATTCGTTCTGTTTCATCAGCTTGCAACTTTTATATTACTTTTTTTTTTTTTAAACACATTTTTCATTATTTTGAGATGCACATAGATATATACATACATACATACATACATACATACATACATTTTTACATTATATACATCTTTGTTTTGTCTTATAGAACCTGTTAGAAGGGTCCACAAGTATACGATATATGAGCCGCTCATTCGCAGTTAATATTATTTTATATAGTAATATTAATTAATATTACTCACTAAATCGATTAACTCCATAAAACAAAAATTAGAGAAATGTGATGAAATAATATAATTTGCTTTTTGAAATTCTCTTTAAAATATAAATTCAAGTAAACATTGTAGAATGTATTAGGGTGTCCCATAAGTTTTATCCTCTTTTTTAATGCGAAATGAATACACGATATGGAAGAAACTTAGGGGACACCCTAATATAAGTGGCAACGTAGCTTTTATTTAACGACGTAAAGAGTGAGCGAATCTGATAGAATAGTCTTAGAATAATCGTTATTAAATTAATTATTAATTATTTTTTATTCGATAGCCAAATAAATTTTGCCATTTAATGGTATTAAATAACGGAAATAAGGAAAATTTATTATGATTATAAAAAGTGAGGATTCCATCAAGTGCTTTGACACATAAATTTAAAAACATTCAAAAAGTGGAGTTAATCGATTTTGCTTGTGAACGGCTCATGTATATATATATAGATATATGATATACATATACGTATAGTACAAAAAGATATTGTAGTTCGTGGCATGCGAGTATTTTTCTTGTCGAGAATCTATTTTAAGAAATAATTAATAGGTAATCACGGTGTGCGATAACGAGAAGGGATGGTCTTGGAACGAAACATACCAGAGAAATCAGGGTGTGGCGGAATAAAGGGCGCGTTTTGTCTTTTCCATAGACACTTAGGTACACACACAGAAAGGAGAGAGAGAGAGAGGGAGGGGGAGGAGAGACATGTGTTTTACGTGTGTGTATGTGGATAGAAACGTGCTTACATAGGTGTTTACTCACAAAGACGGGTCGCACGTTTATAATTTTCTTCTCTTTGGAACAAATTGACTTCCAGCTGTAAGAAACTATTCAGATCCATTTTATGAAATGCATCAATTCCTACTCCTGAATTCAAATTCGTCGGAAGTGTTTTTGTGAATATATGATCACTAGGATTGATCATGTTGCAAAGTAATATTTTTCTTTTCTTTTTTTTTTTTCAAGATTAGATTAAACAGTAAAATCCACTGATTACGAGTCCTTTAAATTTTAATTGAACAGGATTTCGATGAAACGATTGTAAGATAAAATCAAGCGTTTAAGTGAAACGAAAAAATTTTCAGTATACTTATAGACATATTTTTTCTCTCAAGGTTAGAGTAAACAATTGGATCATTAATTACAGTAACCAGATTCTTTTTAACCTTGAGTAATAACGATTAAAATCGATGGATTATAAGAAAATTAATTGTTCAAATAAAATGACAAAAATGTTTGTTTACCAAAGGGATAATTTTTTTTCTTTTTTTTTTATCGTTTTTATCACAAATGCTGAAGAAGAAGACGAAGTTCAATGAAACGCTAGATAAATGATCATACCAGAAGAGAATCCGTTGAAAGTTGGAGGAGAATTTTGACATAAAGAATTTTTTTCGAAGATGCTGTGATAAATCGCTTTCCGTCGACTTCTTTGACGATAAATCGAAGAAACGATGTACCCAAAAATGATTAATGTAAGCTAGAAACGAGTCACGTAGCACGGTTTGTCGTATGATGTTCATCGAGTCAATAAAGTCGTATCCTACGCCTGACTTCCTTCTTTCAAACGAATTCGATCGCTCCTCTATTTTTTTGTTTCTTTCTTTTCTTTCTTTTTTTTGTTGTCTCTCACGATGAATCGGACTGTTTTATCGTCACACTTTATGTCACACTTTAGATCGAGTTTTATTCCATTATGTAAAAAAATCTAATGTGGTAGCAAGTAACAAACGATGAATTATTATGTAAATTTCAAGAAATTTATCTCAATCTGAGATCTATATATAAGAGTTAATTATAATATATAAGAGAAGATTAGAAATTATTATCACAGAAAGCATCGAACCATATGATGTGGTATGCGAATCTCAATGCACATCATTGGCTTTACGTAATGACTCGTGTTTATTCAACGTAATACGCTATTCAGTTGTTCTATTTGACGATACATCTAACCGATTTTTTAATTTCTTCCTCATATTTTCTATCTTACTAGAAAATTTTCCACAAGGTAACGAGATTTGATTGGTCAAATCGAATACATACAGTAAGACGTATAAGAGGGTATCTTAAAAAAATTTAGACATGTTGTGATTGTGTACAATTTATTAATTATTATAGTTATATAAATATTATATATACGTTCGTATTGATTTTATTTATCTTTATTTATGTTTTCCTTTTTTTTCCATATTATTATGCTCTCTACGATGATTAAGAATGAATTTTTTAGTAGAGATTAGATATAAAAGCATTAAATGTTTTATGTTTAAACGATACGTTATCTTGAGTCCTCGAAATATCTCGATAAAGTGTCTTGATATTATAGTTTTCTAGTGATATCCAGTATTTGATGGAGGAAGTATTTGGTGGAAGAGAAAGAGATAGAGTTAGACAATGAGGAAGAGAACGGGAGAGGACGAGAAATCGTCCGACTTTACGACTGGCATTTTCTCTCAACTGCAATGCAGATGTTATAAAATTTACGCATCCGGTATAAAATCGTACTGCTAGCAGGCTTAACATACGAATTTCTTCTTGACGAAACGAGCTTAACCAACAAAATGACCCAGAAAGACTTTTGACATTTCGAATTTCATGAAACTTTATCGGCGAAATAACGGATTTTCATCGCATATATATATATATATATATATATATATATATATAAACACCGAGACACGTTAATTTTATTTTCGAAGGAGATAGGTTTTTATCACAAATTCACCCACTTCGAGACCTTTAAAAAATCTTTTAATTGTCTTTACAACAGTGCTATATATAAAATTTGAAATCAATAGTTATCGAAAAAATGCGTTTCTAAATTTCAAGTTGAAAACTTGATTCTTAGTTTATTATATATTCAAAACATGTATTGTCGACCTTCACGCAATAAGAAAATCTTTCCTCGATGTTACAACGAACATTTTGCATTACATCCGGTGTAATTTTCCGGCTTTTTTTCAAATTTTTCTATTGAAGTCGATTGGGTGGCATATATCTTTGATTTTAGATGCCCCTATAGAAAAAGAATCATAGGACGTGAATGATAGGAATAATGTTGGTTTAATAACTGTCGTATTTGCATCTGCATATAATCTGAAGTATTTCCACTGTGTTGAAAAACATCTCTTCCGGCATATTCAGGTCGTTTTGAACGATTTATACGATCAATGATTAAATCTAGCTCCTAAATGAATTAAACTACGACTCTTCGATAAAATTATTTGGTAAAAAGAGTGGACCAATAATTTTATAACCAAGATACCAGTTTATACATTTATCGAAATGCACCGGATGTATTGTAGAATGTTTGAGTTAATATTGTGGAAAAACTTTATTACTGCATGGACGTTGGCAATACATGTTTTGAATATTTAATAAAATAAAATTTTTTCTTAATTCGAAATTCCAAATGCATCATTTTCTCGGGAATTTTTGACTCAAATTAACAAAAAAAAAATAAATAAATAAATGAAAAATAGCACCATTTTAAAGAGAATTAAAAGACTTTTCATATGACATGCCATTTAACCTCCGTTGCCATTTAAGATTTTTAAGGAGCTTGTCACCCGAACCCCCTAAGAGAGCTAGCCCAAAGTGGATGAATATATAAGGACTTGTCCCCTCAAAAACAAAATTGACCTGTTTAAGCGTTTTCCGAAAGAATTACTAGGTCTCATAATAATTTTGGTACACACTTTCCGTTGGAACATTTTGTGTGTGTGTGTGTGTGTGTGTGTGTATTGCGTGCGATTCAAGTTTATCAACACGTTGTCCATCGATAGAACATATGAGAGAGTAATAAATCAAGTTAGATAACTAGTATACAGTTATAATAACTAATTTTCCTATCGAACACGTGTGGACATGATTTCCATCTAGTTATTCGGAAATTTGTGGTTCGATCGATAACGAGAGCACTATGGTTGAGCATTGGGAGAATGAAAAAGAAATATACTACGTGTCACGATAATATAGCAATGTCTATAATATAGACGAGGACATGATCGTGGCTAGTTTCCTCCTTTGTACGGGCTCTGTGCAATTCTAGCGAACTAGACCCACTAACCGCGACACACGTTTCTCAATCGATCTATACTATATCATAAGCATCTCTTGCGTGTGCGTGCGTTCATAGTTCGTTGCGTGTAATTTCAAGTCTATGCGTGAGTATGATAAGAGCATATATATTCGTGAAGCACTATGATTAGTTTGATGGTCAAAAGTGGATAATTATAAGCACATAAACACGTGGATGCCTGCATATCTACAACGACAGAAAATATAAATAACGACAAGAGAAGTTGTTTTTGTAATAACGATTGAATAAAATGAAAGTATCGACGTATATAATATCGAAATTAGTATCTTATTCCTTGTAAAATAATTTGAGTCAAGTCAATAATAAAAAAATTCTTTAATTGTAATGTTTGTGTTAATTCTGAAAGAAAGTTATAATGTTAAATTAATAAGACGTATCATTTTGAAATAAGCACCTTATTATATATAAAGTAATTCAAGTTAACTAAATAATGAGAATAATTTTCAATCTATGATCCGAGTTTGAACATTTTGAAAGTAAATTATCATCTTAAATTAATTTTTAATTTAATTTCATGTAACTTTTATGTAACGCATCTATATTTCTTTATTGTTTTTAGTTTTATTTCATTTTATTGACAAAAATTTAATTGTTACTTCATATTTGTAATTTTAAATGTTTTCTTTTTTTTTTTTAAATATAAATTATATTTAGTATAATCAAATTATACTAGTATAAGTAATATTATAACTTTCACATTATTTCTTATTTTTGTTGAAATTAGAAAAAAATTATGTCATCTGTTAAAAGCACGTGATTGCGTAATTACAAGATACGAATATTTAATGTAGTTTAAATCGCAATGAGACTCGTATGAGACGATTAAATTACGTAAAAACAAATATAATAGAATTGCTTAAATTATTTACATTAGAATATTTGTTGAATAGTTGGTATAATATTAGGTGTAGTAAAAAGAAATCCATTGTTTTTCCAATAGATGGCTTTAGTAATCTGTATCTCGTTTGGTATAAGTGCGATCGAGTAACGCTAAAAAGCGTTAGAAAGATAAGATTTCGTACTAAAAAAACTTCTCAGACAATTTTGTGATTGCTTGATTCAGTTTTGTTTGAGCGCGCGTCAACGATGGAAACCAGCAAAGAGAAAATATGCCATATTTTACAGTTTTTCTTCGATAAAGGCGAAAACGCAAGGCAGGCGGCTGAAAATGTAAATAGTGTTTATGGTGCTGATACTGTAACAGCCAATCACGCGCAATTTTGGTTTCGTCGATTCCATTCCGGTAATTTCGATGTCAAAGTTGCACCATGATCTGGAAGGCGGATTGTCGAAAATGTCGATAAAATCATGGAGATGGTCGAGTCCGACCGTCATGTAAGCATGGTTTCGATTGCTCAGGAGCTAAACATTGCACAAAAAACCGTTTGGAATCACTTGAATAAGGCTGGATACAAAAAGAAGCTCGATGTATGGGTACCACACGAGTTAACGCAAAAAAACCTCATGGACCGAATTTCCATCTGCGAATCGCTGCTGAATCGCAACAACATCGACCCATTTCTGAAGCGGATGGTGACTGGTGATGAAAAGTGGGTCACTTACGACAACGTCAAGCGAAAACGGTCGTGGTCGAATCGCGGTGAGCCGGCGCAAACGGTGGCCAAGGCCGGATTGACGGCCAAGAAGGTTTTGCTGTGCGTTTGGTGGGATTGGCAGGGAGTCATCTACTATGAGCTGCTCCCCTACGGCCAAACTCTTAATTCGGACCTGTACTGTCCACAATTGGACCGTCTGAAGGAAGCAATCGCCCAGAAGCGGCCAGCTTTGGCCAATAGGAGAGGAATTGTGTTCCAACAGGACAACGCCAGGCCACACACATTGATAGTGACTCGCCAGAAGCTAAGGGAGCTTGGTTGGGAAGTTCTTATGAATCCACCTTATAGTCCGGACCTGGCACCAAGTGATTACCACCTATTCCTGTCTATGGCGAATGATTTTGCTGGTGAGAACTTCGCCTCAAGGGAAGCATGTGAAAATCGACTCTCCCAGTTCTTTGCCAATAGGGACGAAGGTTTTTATGATAGAGGCATAATGAAATTACCTTCAAAATGGCAACAAGTTGTCGATCAAAACGGTGCATATTTGACCTAAATCGGATCATTCTAACTATGATAAATAAAGCCTTCTATTTCGTGCAAAAATAATGGATTTCTTTTTATTACACCTAATATTTATCTTTTTGAAACATTTCTAACAAAAATAAGTTTTAACATGTAACGACGATCGCCTCGTAATTTCTTTGTTTCCTTTTTTATTTTACAGATTTCAAAACTAATAATTTGGGGTGCGTGAGGTAGCGGTTTTAACCGAACAGAGGAAAATTTCGCCACAACAAGTTGGAGAATTGATCGATTTTTGGTGAGCGGGGTATGGTCTCAGGTGCGACGGCGGGGCGATGACGCTCTATCACCGTCCACCGTCATTACCAGGAGTCCCCCAGGACTCACCCAGCTTCCTAAACCTAATCCCGCACCCAATCCCGATCCCAATAATCTCGACTACGAGGACGTATCGTCTCTCCCGTCGATCGGCAAGGACGACGTGGTGGACGAGAACGACGACGAGGACAAGGACAAGAACAAGGACAAGGACAAGGACAAGGACAAGGACAAGGACAACGACGACGACGACGACGACGACAACGACGACGACGAGGAGAAGCGTCGCGAAAACGAACGCTACGTGTTCGTTCGCGAGAAGGTATGAGAGATCGTCCTCATCGTTATCGAGAACATCACGGACAGGCCATGCCCCTCGAGGAGGTCCAAGGATTGTTACTTCCACCCTCAAGAACAGGCGAGTCTTTGTCTAACTTATTCCATTTTATCATATCATTCTTTTTATTAAGATAATAATATACGATACGTTAAATAAATGGAGATTTCCCATTCTAAAAAATATGACGGAATTGTTATAAAATATCGGACGTTTAGTATAATAGGTTAGAAAAAGGATGACATTAAAGTTTTCAAGCCGTTTATTATCTACTTTCGTTATAAATACATTTTTTATTTTCTTTTTTATAATTTATATTCTCATACGACTAAAACAATAATTCTTACGGAAAGATCTGGTTAATCTATAGGAATGTTATAAAAGTGGTGTTCAACTCATTAAACTTACTTTCGTATTTTAACGAGAGTTATATATTAGTTGGATAGATCCAACTTGGATAGAATTTTTTGGATTGATCGTTTTATTTTAACGTTTTATATTAATATTGAAATATTCTTTTGTTCCGAGTTTTCCACGGTTGTAATCCTGTCGTGATTGCCCCGAGGTATAGCTTTAATTACCTCCGCACATAAATGCACATGTGCCTCATTATAGTACTACATACCCACTTGAATGCTGTATAAGCATACTACAAATGTCGAATAGGTAAACACTAACAACAAGATGTTGTAGCTCTTGTCAAACTGGGTCATTCAAAGTTGTCTTCAATGGATCCTGCACACTGGTCGTGCGGTAGAGAGAGAAAGAAGTATCAGAAAACAAGTACCAACCCCGTGGCGATTTATATACGTTTCGTGACTTCTACTTTGCTCTATCCAGTTGTCTTTTGTCGAGACTCTTTAAGTTTTCAAAAGAATAAATTTTGTTTTCCTTTTTTCTTTTATCTTTTTTCTTTTTTTTTTTTCTTCTTAAACGCACAGCGTAGTTGTATACGTATGTTGACGTTTGCTCGAATCCCTAGTGGAACGCTGAATAGTTTATTTAATACGTTCACTGTCCAGTGACCCATATATATAGGTTAAGATAATCCTTCACTCGTACGTGGAACAGGATTACTCACAAAAGTGGATAATATCTATACCGAAAGTCCAGCTCTTCATGACTTTATATATGATATTAAACTTTTTATACTTTTTCACTTTTATTTGAACAATTCATGACTTCAATATGAATCCGCGTCTTCGAATTATTTTTCATGATGATGCTATTATTAATATGGTTTCAGATAGATATACGTCGTAGTATTATTATTAGTTAAAATTTATTATTATTATCATTAGATAATTATCAATCGTATTTTATTTATTTTTTCCCTTTTTTTTTTTTTTATTATTAAATTTGTCTGTCTCTGCGAGAATGCAAGGTGAAAATACCTTTATGTGAGAATTATTTCATTTGCCATTGCAAATATCTAAGAGGTGAGAATTCTTTTGAATTTCTTGGTAATTTGATTCTGAATATAGGAAAAATAGTGGATTTTCTATTCAGAGATTCTTCTTTCCCCTCAACGCATATCTCTTCTATAAAATACGAGGTACAAGACGCGTTTGCTGCAGATAGCAACATCATGAATAATTTTCTCGAGGATTTCACTTTCTCTCTATTTCTATCCCTTACCTTCTCCCTCCTCCTCCCCTCTCCTCCCTCCCCCTTTATTTGTCTCTTCCGTTCGAAAGTCGATCGTTAAATCGATCTGTCTTGCGTTTCTGCATCGAATTATCTTCTTTCTTCGAGCCAACGAATCTCTATCGTTCTCTCCTCTCTTTTCATCTTTCTTCTTTTCTTTTTCTTTCTTTCTTTCTCCGCTCTCTCTCTCTCTCTCTCTCTCTCTCTCTCTCTCTCTCTCTCTCTCGTTCTCTGTCGGTGAACGACGAATACAAATCATCCTCCACCTCCAGTCTCTCCATCTTTCATCGCATGTTTAAACGGATTCAATTTTAGCTTGGTTTACCCAGGATAAGAGAGGGTGAGGGGTGAGAAAATGACACCGAGGTTAATTACCACTTAGTGACATCGTCGAGAAGTGCCGATGATCCTGCCTTCTCTAGACGAAACCAACACCTTTTCTAACTAATATTGTCCACTTTATTTAATCTTCACGTACTCAGACTACGTATAACTATAAGAAATATATTCAACTTATAGTTATACGTAGTTAACTTAACGAAATTATAGTTATAAGAAATATATTCAACTTATATTATTTGAAATATATAAGTTGACGATCGTAATAATAGTACAAACGTAAATTTGCATTTTTCATTTTCCTCTTTTCTTTTTTTATTTCCTTTTTTCCTTTTCTTTTCTTTTCTTTTCGTTTATTCTTTGTGTTTTTTTTACTCACACTTCCCATAGAAACAAGATTAGAGATAAGATTTTCGTTCTTGCAAACATTTATATAAGTATATCAGAATGATCTTAGCTTCGTTTTACATTCCACAAAGGTTCGTTTATATTTGATCGGTCAACCGATAAGATTTTGTTGTTTCTTGATAAAAAGAAAGACTGTACTAATCGTAAGTAGAATAAAATTTCGATAAACGAATACGAATTTAACACACGCTTTGCAATCGATATCATTTCGGATTTTTTCGTTTGAATAAATGATAGTTAGCCTTTAAACGTTGTGAGGCTCGATTTAATTCGAATTAGTAGGGGATAAGGAGATTAGAATTAGATACACAACTCGAATGATCTATGACATTGCGAGGATCGCTACGCAAATATTAAATATTTTTTTTTCTTTTTTTTTTTTTCTTTCTTATCCATGGAAACATCATCTCTTATAACGTAATTTATATTCCATGAAGGGCAAGCATCGTAAACTTATCAAAGCTTATTGTGTTTTATGATAGGTAACCGGGGACCTCTGAATGTGACGATTGTACAGGTGGGAAGAGGGAATGGAGGAAGTGGTGGAGATGGTGGAAGTGATTTACTGAGATTGGAGCCGCCATCGGATTTAAGGCCCGCACCATCCCCACTTTCCGATACCAGTGCCACCTTACAGTCCGACAACAATGACACCTTTCCCGGAGGTAAGAGATATCTCGAGTCTTAACTCTTTGTCTTTTCTTTCTTTTTTTTTTTCTCTACCTCTTATACAATTTAGGTGATAGCAGAGTGAGAGTAACATATCCTTTTAATTATAATTCTGATAACATAGACCTGATTAATTAAATGGCTGTTGTGTAGAAATATCTAATGATACTTACAAATTATCTGAATCTAACGAATAGTTAGTATTGTTGAAGAATTTTTCAATCGAAAGAAAAATATCGGTATTATACCGTTACTTTTCGATTGTATCTTCGTATCGTTATAAAAATCTAAAATACCGGCTATAATTCTTTTTTACGGCCATTATTAGTATAATTATTATTTGTTAGGGCTTAAGCATGCTCTTAACGACTGATCAACATCTGGGACTTAAATGTGTTATGACAGAGGCATTGGTACTGTTTTGCGATTTACGTAACTTTTGAAAACTTATTTAATTGTATCTATCGAATTCTTGACAAAATTTTTATTCTATTATGAAAAAATCTTGGATTTATTCTAATCTGTTTTGCAATATCGAAGTATTGTTATAAAACATTTGTTCAGGGAATCTCCCCTTGCCTCTGTCACTCAGTTTGCCACGAAGACGATTCATAGAGAATATTTTAGAATGTTGAAATAAGGAGAAAGAAATTTTCCAGAACTATAATTACTAGTTAAATTTGTCTTAGCAGTGTCCCCAACTTAAGTTAATGTCGAAAGATCGATCTCATTTTTAAAATATGTATTATCACAATTAAGATATAATTTATCCGATGATATTCTTAACGATATATTAGTACTTAATAGTAAGAAAAATGCAAATTTATTGTTTTAAATTATAGAGACAGAAAAACATGTCCTGGTCTTGATGAAATAAATATTCTAAAAAATATCAGTCACTGAGTTATCCCAAAAATATAGGTCACTAAGTTGAAATTAATTTTAAATGAAAACGAAATGATCAAACAAACAAGTCAAATTATTCTTATTACTCTTATTATTATTATTATATTATTGTTATAAAATTGTTATATTATTTGTTAAAAGAAATTATGTGAACTCTTGCTTTATATCATATTATTATATTCTTCTACAATAATTTAGTTATATGAAATGGGAAGTAGGATATGACAGTTAAAGCATCGACTGTTAACCTCGGAAGATGAGAAGGTCGAGATGTGCGTCTTAAGATATTTACCGTGAACGAATCACCACCAAACCTTCCATTAATTGCAATTTTCTTCGAGGGATCTCTGTGTGTTCCTTAAATATTGACGATGAAGCATCGGCTTACGCGAGGATCATGGATGGTAGGGATGTTCAATGACGTCATATCCTGCTAGCGGAAGCATTTCGGAAAATGGTTCCTCTGTTATAGGTAGGTTACCGAAGGTATTTCTACGAGAAAGGATTCCGAAGATGATACTGTAGAAATAATTGCCGTCATTCATGATTTAATCGTAAAAAAAAAAAAAAAGAAAAAAGGAAAATGAAGAACGAAAAATTCATTCATTGATATATTTAATATTTATCAAAATGTTATCACAGTATTTATTATAAATTTAGTCCACGAAAATAGAAATTAATTTTGAATACTTTGATTGTCGAATCGATTTTACATCAATTGATATATTATGCGTACTCACGTCTACCTTTCATAATTGTTGATAGATAAGAGGATAAAGGAGAAATCGTTTTTTCATAATCTTTACATTAGATTTTTCTCAGTATTAGAAAATATACTTTTACTCTTCTAAATGTCACAGAAGAAACATTAAAAATATAGTTTTATGTAAAATTGAATGAATCGTCGGTAAATGTTATTATAATGTTCATGGTACTAAAAGGAAATTATGAACTAATATTAAACAAATCTATTATAAGATTTTGTAATACAATTCAGAAATTGTTCATACAATTATTAACATCTCTATTGTTTTAATACGTAATAATATAATAAACATCATAGCATTCAACGCACTAACAATAAGAGAAATTGAGAAGCTAATTTTAGGAAAATTTTTGTGTACAATCCTACAATAGAATTCATAAACGTATTCATACAATTATTATCATCATCTCGATTATTTTAATGCATAATGATTTAACAGATTTGTTACGCTACATTATAACGATTAGTTACCGCAATTTTAAGTTATACCGATTAGGCATAGTCAAAATGAACTCTAAAAAGTGTATTGAATAATCATTAGAAATAAACACGATACTCGGTTATCGTCTTCGGTAACGTAATATCGGATAATTCAATATTTATAAATGACATACTCTATTCGAAGAAGAGTATCGTCGAATTAATCGAAACCTTTCGAGTCGTTCGATTGCTTCGAATTAGATCGGAATTAGAGAAGAGTAACTGACGACGATAGTAAAAAGAAAGAAGGAATACGATAGAGTTTTTATGTGGAAACCTAAAATTAGTGTCATCCTGGAAAAGTGTTAACACTAAGTTGTATAAATTAAAATTAATTCGATTGTTTCGTTTTCCTTTAACGTTGTTGTGCCGTGTTTAGAAAACAGACAATACAATTAATAAAATTAATTGAGAGAAAGAGAGAGAGAGAGAGAGAGAGAGAGAGAGAGAGAGAGAGAGAGAGAGAGAGAGAGAGAGAGAGAGAGAGAGAGAGAGAGAAAGAAAAGAAACAGGAATATATACTACCTATTTTACCGTTAAATGATTCCCCAGAGGAAAATAAAAGTTTTACGATTACCATTAAGAACACAATTAAGATTTTTAGTGAAACCATTTGATGAGCTTTCCTTTCTCTCTATTTGTTCGTGCAACGTTTTCATTATTGTCATCATCGACTTATGTACATATATACGTCAGGGTAATTACATAAGAGATTATTTTCACGGGTCTGAAGTAAGCAGTGCATGGTCAACACTAACTTAACGATAATTGGATTGCAATCGTTTGGTCGTCATCGAAGTTATGAGCCGATTTGTCAACCACTGTTTCTACCTTATCATTTAGATGCTTGGTACACAGTGATCGATCTTCGTGATGTGTAATACAGAATTAACATTGTTTTGTTCTTCTTCTGCTTTTCTTTTTTCTTCATTTATTTCCATTTTTTTTTTCTTATTTCTTGTAAGAATACGGTGACTGTCGTTGATAACAGTATAGAAGGAAACAGAATAGTGAATGATAACGAAAGGAGAGGAAAACGAACGATCGGTGACATAACGTGACTTTGTGTGATATCATTTGAGAACAAGGAAATAAGTAGAAAATACAAAGTGAAGGATCGTGAACGTCTTATGGCATGTTCCTTACGTACTATGGAATCTAATGCTACGAACGAAACAGTCTTCGTGATCTCTTACGAAAATGACGGGAACAACAATAGTACTGGTCGACGTTCGAATTTCTACAGACATTCCTGTGTACGAAAGAAGACGGGATCGGGAGAAAAAAATAAGTATCATCCATTATCACGTTATATCACGTGAATTTATTCGTTCTCTTTTGTTTTTCAGATGGAATATTTTTGTCAATTTTCTTTCATTTCATTCATTTTCTTTTTTTTTTCTTTCTTCTTTGTTCTTTTCTTCTTTTTCGACGAATCGATATATTAAAAAAAAAAAAAAATTCTTTTAATATAATTAAGATACATCTTTTTAGAATATTAAAAAAGAAAAGATATATATATATATATATATATATATATATATATCATAAAAAGATATATTCCTTTTATAAAGTTACAATGCCTTCGCCGTTAATTTCTGATCAGCAAACTTTATTGCATCAACGAAACGCTTAAAAAAAAAAAAATTTCGATCGAATGGAATTTTTCTGATGTAAACATCATATGTCGTCTTAAATATATAATTGTATGGATTGTAATAATATAAGTCCAGTTTTGGTTAAGGAAGGGCTTTCTGAAAAAAAAAAAAAAGAAAAATGTATAATATGGTGTAGCTTTAAAGAAAATAATCACGAAAAGTTAACGTAAAAAATGTCAATTCCTCTCTATTAAAAATCAATGTTAACGTCGCGAAGAGAACAAGACAATCTTGTATTAAAAATCATTTAAAATCATCAAGTAATTCAGTTAAAAATTCATTCAGATATAATATGCGTTCAATTTGAATTACATAATATAATTATGATAAAAACGAATGATTTAAAGTTTAACAATTACATAAAAGCGATCGTTCCTTAAAGTCTAATTGAGAATAAGGTAGAAGATAGTTTTTCTTACAAAAGCCAACTACAATTTCTTCTGAATTGAATTCCACCGATATTAACAGACCCTTAGCATTGAAAATTGGTGTCTTTAATAAATTTGTCATTCGAATGAATGGGGAAGGTAATGTTTTTTTGATAGAAAAAGATGCGAGGTAAAAATGAAAAAGAAGAAGAAGAAGAAAAAGGAAAGAAGGAAGCAAGGAAGGAAGGAAGTGAAAAAAAGAAGAGACCGCAAAAGGAAAGCGGAGAAGGTCGTAGTACTTATATAGATATAATTTATATAGATGGAATTTCAATATATTATATTTTATATTTATATAGACGGAATTTCAAGATCAAGCTGAAGGTTATTTAAGGGAAAACACAAAGTAATAAACCACTTCATTTTCGAACCCCCCTGTCTCTTATCTCGATACCCCCATATCTTTTATCTCTTGTTGAGGCTCTTCGTTTGACGTAACACTTATCTCTCTCTCTCTCACTCTCTCTCTTTCTCTCTCTGTCTGTCTTTATTTACCCCTATTGTATTCAGTCTATTGGTCTCTTATATATTTGGCTGCAAGAAAATCTATGCGGCAATTCGATAAAAAGTATCAGCTCGGGTATGTTGAACGAAAAGAATCAGAATAAAAATCGAATTAAATCACGGGAAATCGATAAATGTGTGCGTTAGTAGGTAGATACATACATATGCATTAACGCACGTAATTGTCATTATCTGTTCAGGACAGTTATTATAGTCTTCGATGAATGAAAAATGTAGGTGATGATTCGTTCTAAATGTAAACATAGACATTAGAATCCAAACTGAATACTGTTAAAGAATATAATAGCGAGCACGAACGAATGAATTCAGCCGAACTCTTCGCTTGTAAAATAAAAATATTATATTATTTATAAGTGTTATTTATTTTATAAATAATAATATTTTTCCTACAAATTTGTGTGTAAATAATTTATTGTTTATAGAAATGTTTAATTTTATATTTTATTATTTTATGTCGTTATATAATTGAATAATTATCATTTTAAAATAATTAAATTCATTATATATATATATATATATATATATATATATATATATATATATTAGCGCTCCGTTAGCTCCATTATTCAGATAATTTGTTTTTAACATGATTACGCTGAAGATGATGTCCGTCATAGTCGGCGTTTGTAATTGTTATCTGTATTAAAACACGCTACGCCTGTAATATTTAGGTTAAATTATTTTATAATCTTTTTTATGGTTAAAAACATGGAGAAGAATGAATGTTATGACGAGAATTTAGACGAGTGATGGTGAGAATATATTTGATTTAGAAATATTAAAAGATTATTTAAGTATTTCAATATCGAAAGAAAATGTTGATTATGATTTTGATACTTCAAGTAATGGTAGTGAAATAATACCACATAAGAGACGAAGAGTGAGAATTATTGGAGGTGAAGATTTGTTAGAAGACTTGGATGAATGGCGTGATCTTACAGAAGAATTAGATATTCCAGAAAGAATACATTTTAGTGTATCACCAAAAGTCATTGGACCACAAGTTCCTTTAAATATAGTACAGTTGATACAATATTTTAAATTGTTTTTCATGGAAGAATTGATAAATGAAATTATAAAAGGAACCAACATTTACGCAGAAAATGTTCGAAGATTGAAAAAAATAGTAATAATCTAGTAATTCTATTTGGCAAATATGGCGCGATGTGGAAAAGGATGAATTTAGGGCTTTCATAGGTATTATCGTCTATATGGGAATGATACCACTGACAAATTTACAAGAATACTGATTTGTTAGTGACACTGTAGGATCCCTTTTTTAAATAATATATTTACAAGAGAAAAATTCAACCAGATATTCTGGATGTTACGTTTGAAAACACCTAAACCTGCGAGAAATGATTGAACTGAAATGACTGAAATGAAATTACATACAATTATAAGAAACCTATCAAGTGGGGCATTCGAATATACGTTTTATGGAAGTATCACTTTCGAAAATCTTTCAAGGGAAGATTTCATGTTTAGCACCAAAATTGTTCTGCATCCGTATCAACGATTATTAGATCAAGTACCTACCGCAAAAGGATATCACATGCACATTAATAGGTATTACACTAGTGTATTCTTAGCTGAAGAATTAAGAAAAATTAAATGCCACTTGATTGGTACCATAAGAACCAAGAACTCTGAAGAAACTAAAATTCTATAAAAAAAGGACTGTCGCATACAAAAAGGGAAATACAAGGTTATTAGCTTGGGGGGGATAAGAGAATAGTATAATTATTGAGCAACTGGCATAATGCTGGCTACTCAAAATCGTAGCCACTAAAAGATTTATATGATGAGGTACAGAAGAAGTAATTGAAAGGTCAAAGTGTATTTGTCGGGTACAATTTGATGAATTTAAAACGTATGTTTTATTTTCCAAAGGAAAATGCATATTTATATAATAAATAAAATCAAATATATTCACAAGTACGTGTTTTGTTTTCCACTCAAAATAAGACTTCTTTTTTTTTTTATTATACGTTTCTCTGTAAAAATGTGCCGAAGTTGCTAGTAGCCAGTAGTAGAGAAATGCGCGGAGTTAAAAGGGATATATGTATAAATATTATCCTGATTGTTTGCTCAATCTCAATTAAATCTCTTAAGAATTTTAAGTTAATTAAGATGACAAAGGAAAATGGTCGCCTTCTAATTTCAATTCACGTTAAAAATTTTTATTGAATATGATTTATTTATTTGAATTTCACAATTTTTTAGGTGTCGATCCTAGGTTACTGTTGGGTGGCACTGGAACCGGAGGTGATCGTAACACGTGGGAGGGTCGTTATCATGTAAAGGAACATCGCCGTGCTGGAAAAGCAACCTTCCAGGGTCAAGTTTACAACTTTTTGGAACGTCCCACCGGCTGGAAGTGCTTCCTGTATCACTTCTCTGTGTGAGTACTATATCTAACATCTTTAATAATTCTCTTATGTACCCGTCGATCTTTCATGGAAAATTTATCACAACGTTGGCCGTACAAGTCGCCATTATTATTAATAACGTTTTATGAGAACGCCTGATGCTAAAGGAAAAATCAAAAAATTATGAAGAAAGTGTAACATGATTGTTCTGGGATATGACATATATACCGGGTGAATCATTTAAAACTGAAAGCATAAATATATCGATTTCTTTTGATGATAGATAAGAATTTTTGGAGGGGGGAGGTGAGGGTATACTCGATTCAAAGGGGCCTGATACAATGGGGAGGGAGGGGGTTAAGAGTTAAACTCGACGATCATATTTTTCGAGATACAATCGATATCATCAATGATATTATTTACGAAGGAACTTGATATTTCTTTCCTTGTAGAAGATTGATAAAGTAATTTTTCAAGGCAAATTCAAAACGCACTATATTTGTTCTATTGCGATCATTCCATGTTAAGGTATCTATTGTATTTCAAAGTTTAATCGATACAACGGACCTATTTGCAGGAATTTGTTTTTATCATAAACAATAACCGAGTTACTCGTATTTACACTAATCAGTTTGAAAATTACCACCCGATATATGTAATTACGAACGACATTATCTAAAGTGATATGTCATATTGCGAATTAAAAAGAAATATTATTCGATCACTCGAATGACAGAGTTATTTTTTCTTATTAACTTTGTTTTTGCGACGTCTTCGCCGGTTGGTTTCCCCGCGTAACGATAAATGCGGCCGATGTAATTCGGTCGATATAATCGTTGGAAAATGAGATTTCTATAAATACAATCGAACGTGTCTCTAAGCCTCGACTCCAATCTACAGAAAGGAATTTCGTCGTATCTCATGAATTATTGCGACGACTACGAAGGTCTGCTGCTGCTGCCTCGGGAAACTGCCTTTGCTCGTGTTTAATGCAACGTTGCTTCGTCATCTTCTTCAATTATCGATTAATGCGAGGAATCATTTATCTGCGTATACGTGGTGATCACGATTTTCAATACTATCATATTGGAATCGTACATTGTAATTTCCATCGAACTCGTCTCTCTTAAAATTCCATTTTATGATTAAGTTTTTTCTCTACCTTTCAACATCGTCTCATTGTCTCATCGATCATCAATTTATTATCGTCACTTGTTATATATATACACGCGCATAAACACACATAGACGTCTCTCTCTCTCTCTCTCTCTCTCTCTGTGTGTGTGTGTGTGTGTGTTATCTACATTCGACAGTAATAAGATCGATGGTAACGTTTTAATATGTATTCGTTCCTTATCGTTGAATTTACTTGATCTATGAGTAGGATGTAATTAAATCTCTTTAGGGAGATCAAATAGTTTTTACAAGGCAACGAATTCGTCTTCGTTTGCGCGTAAATATTTATAGATGCGTATTTTCGTATAAGTTATATTCTTAAATTACGTATCATCCGTCCTTTGATATTTTAAAAACGTCACACGAAATGTCTAGAATTGTCTTTCTCTTGCTTCTTATCAGAGTCAATTTAACTTTCCAATTTAACTTTGTCCCGTTTTATCGCGTTCTTTAGAGACAATAGTTGAGAGATTATATGAATAACCAACCAAGTGGTTACAGGGAAATACAGAATTCTTGTTCTTTACCGAAAGGATATATCTTGCAATAATGTTAAAGTACCTCGGAGTTTCAAGGAACATATGTACAAAGCGAGAAGTTGAAGTATGCTTTCCGAATCGATTATATCACGTATACACGTGGGTGTCCGCGTGTTATGTCGTAGAACCTCATTGTCGCGAAATGCTTTTTCCAGCTACGTGACTGAAATTTCTACCGATAGATGGCGGTATATATACGGGCAACTACCACTTGGTTTGATCAATATCCAACTTGTATCACTTATCGAGTGTACGTACAGGAATCTGCTATTACTGAATGTGTGACCCGATTAAAGCCGCGCAATTTAAAGGAATCACCAATTTAGTCTTTTCGATCTACTTACATATCTGTATAGATTAAATTTATCAAAATTTGTTGACTCCTAACGAAATAAGATAATAATAATAATAATAATAATAATAATAATAATAATAATAATAATAATAATTTTTTTTGTGAGGGAGGAGAAATGCATTTACGCACGATGTGCCAAGCTCCCATTTCTGGCCTACTGGCTAAAACTCCTCCCTCTTTCACTTGGACATTAGTTCGGGACTGCTTAACACATTTCTTCGGACTAGGCCATTTTTTCTTTGCCCTTTAGGCTCGCTGTTGTCTGTCATCACTCCTTTCTTGGTTACTTAGCAGGCTCTGTCCAAGTCGTTTTTCTTTCTGCGAAGGATATCCTGCACCGAGTGAGTTGTCAGGTTCCAATGATCCTCATTTCGGAGCATGTTCTCCACTATGTCGTCGGGAGTCACTTGTCCGATTTTTATCTGGAGCTCTCGCTTGCGTTGTGCCCAGCGGTCACAATTGAAGAAGGTATGCTCCACGTTATCTTTTGTTTCTGGGCAGTACTGGCACTCTTGTGCCTTTTACCGGCCCATCTTGTGGAGATAAGCTCGGAAGTATCCATGACCGCTCAGGAATTGAGTCAAGAGTAGTCATTCTCGCCGTGCCGCCTCTCAGTCCACGTCTTCACATCTTTAATTAGTCTTGCAGTCCAGCGTCCTCTCGGTTCATGTTCGCGGAGCGTTTGCCAGCTCAGAAAGGTTTTTTCTCTCTCCTCTTTGCTTGCTTTCCGAACCGCTTTCGCGATCTCTTTTACCGCGTCGATCACTGATCACCCCGCTCCGAAACCGTACTGCTTCGGTGACAGGTCATCGGCGGTCTCGATCGCGGGTCTCAACGTCGCTTTCATTAGTTTTTCGAGCAATTTGCCTGCCGTGTCGAGCATGCAAAGCGGCCGATAGAACGATGGCAGCCTAGGATCTCCTTTGCCCTTGCCGATGAGCACGAGGCACGCTGCTTTCCATCGCAAGGAGAAAACTCCAGTTGCTAAGCAGGCATTATATACCTTTAGCAGTAATCCTGGGTTTTGCTCCATTACGGCTATTAGTACCTCGTTCGGAATGCCGTCGGGTCCTGGTGCATTCTTATTTCACAAGGTTCAGGCCGTCCTTTCTAGTTCTTCTACGCTGAAAGTAGGACGATCCTCTACTTGGCCGAAGTCCTGGAGCACGGTCCTTTCGGAGTCCTCCATTTTCGGAGTAGAGATTTTTTCTTCTTTTTCTTTCTCTATACCTCTTTTCCCTTTTGGGGTTGTCTCTTTGTTCGAGGTTTGTGTTGGTGTTTGCCTGATTTTTGACCTTCTTTCAAAAGGATTTTTGCTGCTTGTAGCTTCTACTCCTACGCCGGCCTAGTCAGCCACCGGCATACGACTGCAGATGCAAGATGACGACTGCGGGCCTGCTTGCGCACCCTGTCCAGCCGCCGCTACTGGTGGGTCCGTCCCCCTGCAGCGTAACTCTTTTTCTCCTTCTATACTGCCCATATTTGATTTATTGTTCTGGTTGTCCGTTTCATAGCTATTTTTGGTCCACCACGGAAATTAATCCTTGGTACCCTGTATACTTAAAAGGCGTCCCCCTATCCGCTACCTGGGGAGGCGCTCAATGGGGGAATAGCTACCCCACACGGGAATAATAATAATAATAATAATAATAATAATAATAATAATAATAATAATAATAATAATAATAATAATAATAATAATAATAATAATAATAATAATAATAATAATAATAATAATAATAATAATAATAATAATAATAATAATAATAACAATAATAATAATAATAATAATAATAAAAAAAAGGAAAATAAATAAGTCTGACAAGTATCGAGTTAGTTGAATTTGAAAATTTACATCAAGCGTTGTGTGTATGTATTAAAGGCCTTTTTTTTTTCAACGTTATTGGAGGATATTATTTGAAAGATGATTTGTTTTATTTTAAATAAATATAGAATGAAATGATGCTTCGGCGTGAGGTGGGGAGAAGAAGGTGGAATACTTAACCCGAAGGCAAAAGCCGACATTACAGATACGTTTGTTCGTTGGCTGGGTCGCAAATAAATTTAACATTACTAGCGCTCGTAACCTTCCGCGGTTAGTTTTATGTAGATATACATACATACGTACATACATACATACATACATATATACATACATACATACATACATACATACATACATACATACATACATACATACATACATACATACATACATACATACATATGTATAAATATATAAATATACATATATATGTATATAAATATATATCATGTATATGTGTATACACACCTATGTATATATGCATGTATGTATAACGTACATATGTATATTGTATATGGGTCACGAACAAAAAGAATTTACTGTTTTATTCATATCGAGGGGCGCATATTGGTTCATGTTCGGTATGGATATTTTAGCCGCAACACGTGCCGTTTCTTTTTCGGGCCAAATCGACGTTATCCATCTAGGCTCTCATCTCCATTACTTGTATTATTTTTTCTCAGCAGTGTCTGGCATAGAGTTATGTTGTTGTTTTCAAACCAACAATGGTTTACTATCGAAAGATTGAAGTAGCATAAAAAAAAAAAAAAAAGAAAAAGAAGAATAAGAAAGGAAATGATAAAATATCGAGACACGTATTCTTTATCTCTCTTATTTTTTCTCTTTATTTCTCTCTCTCTCTCTCTCTCTCCCTCTCTCTCTTTTCTATTATTTTTACCTCGATAAAATTATATACTCGATCCTAAGAACTATGTAATTCACATAACACGAAGTTCAATTCCCAGAAAGATCCACGTAGGTTATGCAGGAGAAGAATAATTTTACGGATTTCTCAGAGCAACGTGTAGGGTCCGGGCCACCCTTTCCCCTCATCCTTCCTTTTTAATGTAGAGTTTCGAGGAAATCCTTTGATTATCCGCCGATGAAACTGTTTCTCACGCGAAGCGTTTGCCCGCGGAACTATGCTTCTGGTTGGGAGAATTCCTATAGCCTACTTTGTTGATACACATACATACTCATACACATGTGAGAGCTACGCGAGCACGTCGGCGAGCGCGCGCGTTGATATGTATCAACTCGTAACTTAACACATGGGCAAGATATGTATGCACGTAACGCGTGTTCGTGTATGTTTGTCTTCATTTGTAAGGGCACGGCATGATCTAATTTAAATAATTTGAATAACTTTGCACGCCATCCAACAACCCCGATAGAACAACTTTCAACTTCTTTGACATCCGGATAAGGATCGGAAAGAGAGTTGGCGGTAATGATGAGTTACTATCAATGATCACATGTTTTTAAAGTTCAAGGAGAGAAAGAGAGAGAGAGAGAGAGAGAGAGAGAGAGAGAGAGAGAGAGAGAGAGAGAGAGAGAGAGGGAGAGAATATACGAAAACAAGCAAAGAGAGCATTGTACAGACATAATGAACGTTTTAAAAAGATGTAAAAAAATCAACGAACGATAGGTTAAGATAGGATAAGAAAAAGTATAAGTATGGACGTATGCATAGATGGATGGATGGATGGTTGGTTAGAGTAGGCACTTTGCAACGACTCATATCGATTTTCTCACTTTTATAACGCCACATGTGAATGTGAACTGTACTTCAGTGTTTCTTCCTTTGCCTTCCTTACTCCGTGCACATCATTTTTTTTCTTTTTTTTCTTTTTTTTTTTTATATATGTATTGTACTCTATCTGGGTTCTGCAACCTACTTCTTTTTAAAGCGGTGCGCGGGGCTAAAGAGCGAGAGAAAGAGAGAGAGAGCCCTCGCGTGAAACTGCTATGTTGCCCCTTGAATAAGTCGCGAAAATTTATTCAGCGGAAAAAGAGAGAGAGAGAGAGAGAGAGAGAGAGAGAGAGAGAGAGAGAGAGAGAGGAAGAGGGACGATAGTTGTGCTTTTCCTCACGTTAAACCCGTTTAGCTCGACGACCGACGATTCTCTATAAATGGATTTCGTTTTGTATCACAGAAAACGTTTTTGTGGTTAGCCTTCGCTCTCTTCTCGATAGTTTGTTTTTCCTTGTCTTTCTTTATTTTGCTCTAGCCTGTGTTTGTATATATGCCAACAGAAAGAAGAGAGAGAGAGAGAGAGAGAGAGAGAGAGAGAGAGAGAGAGAGAGATTCAGAAAAACGTAAGTTTTGAAAAATGTTCTCACCTGAGTCAGAGCATATGTGTAAGAGATATCCACACAATGTATTATAGTATAATGTTTGTTCATGTAGTAATCTCTTCTTGTGCGAGTGTTTGTCGAAGAAGACGTGAAAACTGCCAGCAGGCAAATCTCCTTTTTCCTTCCTTTTTTTTTTTTCTCTCTCTCTCTCTCTCTCCTTTTTTTCTTTTTTTCTCTCTATTATCCCCTCGTTCGTTCCAGATCCAAATGCAAATAAACGCGTAATCCATATAATTAACTCGTTAGAGACAGATTTAATTAAGTAAGTAACCCGCAACACTTTGAATCCTATCTACTTTTTTCCCGTCTTTCCTCCCTCCCTCTTTCCATCCTTTCCTTTTTCATCCTCTTTATTTTTATTTTTTCCCGTCGTATTTACATCTCCACGCCGATACCGGCGGAATAATGAAATAATAAAAGGTTAGCTCGGATCATTTAATTTTTATTTTATTTTCCTCTTTTTTCGTTCTTTTTTCTCTGGGAAAAGAAAAAAAAAAAAGAAAGGAAAGGAAAGAAAAGAGAAAAAAGAAAGAAAGAGAAGAAAAATCGGAAAGGAAAAGGAGGTCGAATCAAAGCTGTGCCCGTGAGCTTCGTTGGGAGTTGTTTAGCGTAATCGGTACTCGTCTTCTCCGGCTTTTTGTAACGGGTCAGAGGTCGGCATCCATTGTATCAACGGCTAGTTTATACCGTACCTTAATTACTCGTCATGTCGATCATTGCGCACAATTAAACGTGCGCGGCTTACGTGCCCCAGTGAACTCCGCATTGCGGTTTCACGTGGAAAACAATTGTTACGGGCAATTTAGAATTCAACGAAAAAATTAGTTCGTATTAGGTTACGATTTGAAATATATATCCGCATGTGTGTGTGTGTGTGTGTGTGTGTGTGTGTGTGTGTGTGTGTGTGTGTGTGTGTGTGTGTGTGATCTAATTGATACGATTCCAAAGTTTCAACGTTTATATAAAATCACATTGTTGTGTATCTCTATCCATTATTTAATCTTTCATATATTTGAATCATTGATTCGAATATTTCAATATTATAATTTTAATCTTGTAATATCAATTTTTTATAGATAGATCTTTTGTAACGAACATTTCATTCTTCTTCACTCCTTTCTTTAATTAAATTCGCTTGTTTACAAGGACGTAGGTAGCGTGCTTAACGTTACACTCCGTTGGTGATCAATCGAATACGATGCGGTCGGTTTCTTCTTGGTTCGAGATAGAGATGAATTTGATGAGATAACGCCCGGTCCAATTTTGCAAGGTAAACTGAAATATGGAATCGATTTTATTTTATTTATTTTTCTTGTTCTCTTTTTTTTTTATTTTATTTTTTTCTAGGCTTCACTATAACCGGTTTGCGCGAGTGGGAGAGACAAAAAGAGGGAGGGAGGGGAAGAGAGAGAGAGAGAGGGGGAGGGGAGAGAGAGAGAGAGAGATACAAGGGGGGATGTTTAGATAATAAGGAAGAATAGTCTAAATATAGTTGACATTTATACGTGTACATCCGTTCGTACGTAAGATTAGATCTAATGCCACGTTTTACTTCGTCTATGGAAAAATAATTGGATAAGTCTATGAGGTATAATAAACTATGAATATATATCAGAAAGCTTCACGTTTAAGTCACACTTGTTAATTTTGTTCCTCCCCTCCTTATCCCGTACAGTTCTAATTAATCTTCGACTGCCGGGAGCCAAACGACATTGCGACGGCAACGGCTGTCATTAATATTAAAGTAGATTTCTCCGTTAGATTAATAAGCGCTTAGAAATCGATAACTGTTGCTTCAACGAAAGTTTAGTTTTTAAAGACGGATAGTTCGAAAGTTTAGTATAAATGGTACTAACTTTAATTTTATTTTTCTTGTTTTAATTTTCTTTACACTTTTCCTTTCCTTTAATGTGATAATAGAATCCTTGGAAACATTCGATTGTACATTTCTTTTCTTTTTATTTATTTACTTTTTTCTTTATTACTTTATCATCGACGAGAATTTTTTCGTAAAACAAATTTCGTTTGAACTTAATACTAAACAAGAATGTTATTCGTTTATATCGACAGTAATAATCGATCGTAAAATATAGAGAAAGAGAGAGAGAGGGGAGAGGAATACTCCTGTGATACATAGAAATAGTGTATATGTAAATGTATACTTTTGTACAATCCGACGTTTGAAGGTAAATTCGAATCAGTATGTCTGTTTAACAGCATGCAATTAAAAAAACGTTGTCAAGAGTCGGAGAGTAAATACGTTTGCAAACGTGTAGAACGAATGATCGGAATGATACGTATTATTTACCTATAGACTGACTATCCATCTGTTTTAGATAAAATTTCGAAAATAAAACGCACCCGGTAACTGAAGTTACGAAAAATGTACTATATATGCGCAAATATATATATATATATATATATATATATATATATATATATATATATATATAATATGTATGCATACAAGTTCTTAGATGATCGAGTATCGATCGATAAGGAAGTACCCTAGAAAAAAAAATTCAAGTCGATTGAAAAGAGGGAACGGAGTAATAAGCGGGGCGATAAAACTTCGATCGAAATGTGTAAGTTACGTTGCACGCATTGCCTCTCATACAACGAGAAAAGTATCTGTCTGCCTGTCTGTTGGTTTGTATATATGTGTGCGTGTAAGCACACGCGATGGCTTGGTGACCCGCAAACAGCGAGACACTTCTCATTCCACTAAAGCCGTCCATCAAGCATCAATAATGTAGAAGGGTCGTGATGTGGCCTTGCCTTGCGAGATATCGATCCACCGACTAATATCGATTCTTTCCTTTCGTGGTCGGAACTAGACGAAACGAAACGAAATGAAACGAAATGAAACGAAACGATACGATACGATACGAGACGAAACGAGACGACGATACAAGTAGCTTAGTAGTTGCTTCGCCAGAAACTAGGTATAGTTCAAGTTTGTTTTACCATTTTGAACTCACTCTCTCTCTCTCTCTCTCTCTCTCTCTCTCTCTCTCTCTCTTATTCTCTCTTCCTCTGTCTTTCTCTCTTTTGTCTGGCCACATTGTCCTGTGCTTTTCCCCTTGGTCTCTCTTTATCTTACATTTATAATATAGAAGTTTCTACTCGATTCGGTTAGAGAATTCGCAAATATGGGTCATCGATGTTTTCATCACCGCGATCTATCTTCCCCGTTCGCGCATGGTAGGACATATACTGATTTTACTCAATGAAAATATTACATACTTTTATTACAATATACCACAGTTACTCGCGGGAATAAATCGTGGACAGACTCGCGTTCTCTCTCTGTCTCTCTCTCTCTCTCTCTCTCTCTCTCTCTCTCTCCCCCTATCTCTTTCTTTTTTTTTACAAAGTTTCTTTATGGACACTAGCAACATGCTCGCTATGTGCCACCAAGTTAATTATGTTTTTTATTGACTGAGCTTAATCAACTAGCATGGAAATCGACTTTTTGAACTTGATAAGTATCATTAGTTTAGAGTTAGCTCTTCTAGCTTAGGTGTATATATATATATATATATATATATATATACATATATACATACATAAGTATATATGTATGTCTATGTTATGTATAGAAATTCGAGTGCACATAGCGTATCGTTAATGTTCGCGCCTGTATCTACTTATATCCTAAAACTTCTAATCTCATTGCTGTCTAGAAGGTTCGTAGACTTTGATACAGAGGGCTTTCCAAGAGTGTTCTTTAGCGAAGTTTAATCTGTTCGATTTATCTGCGAGAATAGAAGCCTAATGACAAATAATATCGATATGATTTTTCATCGATCGGATTTATCGTATTATCGTCACTGTGAAATTAATACATAAGTAATATAAATATAATTAATATAAATACTACTACTACTACTACTACTACTACTACTACTACTACTACTGTTACTGTTACTGCTACTGCTACTGCTACTGCTACTGCTACAACTACAACTACATTATTTTTTTTTCTTGTGAGGGAGGAGAAATGCATTTACGCACGATGTGCCAAGCTCCCATTTCTGGCCTACTGGCTAAAACTCCTTCCTCTTTCGCCTGGACATTAGTTCGGGACTGCTTAACACATTTCTTCGGACTAGGCCATTTTTTCTTTGCCCTTTAGGCTCGCTGCTGTCTGTCATCACTCCTTTCTTGGTTACTTAGCAGGCTCTGTCCAAGTCGTTTTTCTTTCTGCGAAGGATATTCTGCACCGAGTGAGTTGTCAGGTTCCAATGATCCTCATTTCGGAGCATGTTCTCCACTATGTCGTCGGGAGTCACTTGTCCGATTTTTATCTGGAGCTCTCGCTTGCGTTGTGCCCAGCGGTCACAATTGAAGAAGGTATGCTCCACGTTATCTTTTGTTCCTGGGCAGTACTGGAACTCTTGTGTCTTTTACCGGCCCATCTTGTAGAGATAGGCTCGGAAGTATCCATGACCGCTCAGGAATTGAGTCAAGAGTAGTCATTCTCGCCGTGCCGCCTCTCAGTCCACGTCTTCACATCTTTAATTAGTCTTGCAGTCCAGCGTCCTCTCGGTTCATGTTCGCAGAGCGTCTGCCAGTTCAGAAAGGTTTTTTCTCTCTCCTCTTTGCTTGCTTTCCGAACCGCTTTCGCGATCTCTTTTACCGCGTCGATCACTGATCACCCCGCTCCGAAACCGTACTGCTTCGGTGACAGGTCATCGGCGGTCTCGATCGCGGGTCTCAACGTCGCTTTCATTAGTTTTTCGAGCAATTTGCCTGCCGTGTTATGCTCAAGTTTTCCCTGTCCTCTGTCTTCCTCCGTACATCGGAGGCAGTTTCCTGATGCCCGGCACTTTCTCGCCTTGTGATTCGCTACGCCACATCTATCGCAGAGCCTGCTTCTATTCGGACCCTTGCAGTTCCGGGCGGTATGCCCATATCCGAGGCATTTGTAGCACCTTGAGACTACCGCCCTCTGCCTTAATCTGTAGCTCACCTACCCTACCTTGATATGCTCCGACTTTAAAAGTCGGCTTGTTCCTTGCTCGCTGATCTCTATGATGGCCATTTTAAACCCTCTCCAGTTAATATTCGTGAGCAAGATCTTCACATCTTCGGAGCGCTCTTGTGTTTGTCTCCTGATCGCCTCTTCCACTTCTTGGACAGTGGTTAAGCTATGAAGGTTTTTAATCTCCATCGTCACCCTAGGTTCCAAGTGGCGAACCATCGGCTTGTCCCCTAGGATGTTTTTGAGCTTCTCTCCAAAGGCGGCCTTGTTCTTTGTACTCCTGCCCAATTCCAGGAGCACGTTGCCCGCCTTTTGTCTGGCGAATGGATCTTACCTCTGTCTCAGAGTCCTCCGGTTTGGTTTTGCTACGGATTTCTCCGAGCACCTCCGCGTAGGTACTTCCTCCGCTTTGTTTGATCAGAAGGGCCTCCAGGCGAGGTTTTGTCCGTCTTATTCTTTTTTTTTTGTTTTTCCTGGCTTTTTTCTTGTTCGCCGAATATCAGGGCGCGTGTCTCCGCTGTTTTCTTCTTCGGCTTTCTTTGTTTCTTAACTATCTCCGTCCAATAGGGGGAGGGAATCGTCTCTTCCTTCTTCTTTTTTTCCGGCCTTCAGTTCTACCGGGCTCGTCGCAGCTCTTTTTTTGTTCTTTCCCTCTGCCGTTTCGACCTGGGTACCTTGTCCCGAGGTTTGTCGCGCTCCGTCCTTTCGTGTTGCTTCCTCCTAGAAAGTTCTGTTGCTTTCCACAATGCTCGCAGGTGTGCAACAGTGTCCAGTGCTTCTCCTAACAGCAGGATGTTTTTTTTAATGTCTGAACTGATATTTCTTTGGTGCTCCGTTGCACTTTTCATGGCCTTTCAAATATCTCTGCATTTCGCTAGTTCCTCCTCTTTTTTTTGTCCTTGCACTAACGATATGATCATCGATGGGGGAACCGTGGAGCATGGTCCTTTCGGAGTCCTCCATTTTCGGAGTAGAGATTTTTTCTTCTTTTTCTTTCTCTATACCTCTTTTCCCTTTTGGGGTTGTCTCTTTGTTCGAGGTTTGTGTTGGTGTTTGCCTGATTTTTGACCTTCTTTCAAAAGGATTTTTGCTGCTTGTAGCTTCTACTCTTACGCCGGCCTAGCCAGCCACCGGCATACGACTGCAGATGCAAGATGACGACTGCGGGCCTGCTTGCGCAACCTGTCCAGCCGCCGCTACTGGTGGGTCCGTCCCCCTGCAGCGTAACTCTTTTTTTCCTTCTATACTGCCCATATTTGATTTATTGTTCTGGTTGTCCGTTTCATAGCTATTTTTGGTCCACCATGGAAATTAATCCTTGGTACCCTGTATACTTACAAGGCGTCCTCCTATCCGCTACCTGGGGAGGCGCTCAATGGGGGAATAGCTACCCCACACGGGAATAATAATAATAATAATAATAATAATAATAACAACAACAACAACAACAATATTAATTATAAATAAAAATAATAATAATAAATATAATGTTAATGATATTTTAATAATTTATATAATCTCTTTATAGATTTATGACGAAAATCTGCAAATAGATGATGATTCAGTTTATTTAATTAGACTATAAGTAGATTATATAGATTATTATTGTTTCATATTATAATTATCATTATCATTACCATCATCATCATCATCATCATCATCATCATCATCATCAATTATTATTATTATTATTATTATCATCATTATTATTGTTGCTATTTATGTTGTTGTTGTTGTTGTTGTTGTTCTTGTTGTCACGTTATTATTATTATAATAGAACATTGTAATAGGCTTCAGCTATTTCGCATATAATTACCTATTTGACGTACTTTGATAATTATCGATATATCGACAAATTTTTTTTTTCATTTTTATTCTCGCGTATATCCCGTAATTAGATAATGGATAATTATTACTCGTTAAAACGACTCGTAACGCAACGCGGTTGATCTGTGTTGGTCGTCCGTCATTAAAGTAGCGCATCCGAATAGAGAAATTACCATTAATGAAGGGAATCGTTAGTAAAGCGCGAAAGCAGCCTCCTGGATGAGATTAATACATGATCACCGTGATGTCGGTATAAATGTATATTCACACACGTATATATGTGTGTGTGCGGGCGCGCATTAACGCATATTGATCCTTCGATGTATTTCTACGATAACAAATTTGCCTTCCATATTAATCAAGAAATTTCTTTACGTACTCGAAAAATGTGTTCAGTACGATCTCTTTTACGATGAACCGAAATTTATTAAAAACCGACGTGGGAAACGTGTCGTGGAGGAAAAAGCTACGATCTTTTTACAATTATCGATTGATACATTCGGACTAACTGGTATTAAAAATATTGGTAAGGGTTATTTTTAAGAAATTAATTAATTAATTCTATTTTTTTTTGGCGTCGTTTCGAAGAATCAGATACATTTCTTGATAATATTTCGATGGTATTTGCTTAATTATTATTTTTTTTCTCTCTCTCTTTCTCTTCTTTCTTTTTACATTTCTTCTTTGTTATTCTTTCTTTTCTTTCTTTTTTCTTGTCTCGTGAGATGATCATTACAAATGCATATAGGAGAGGAGCGAGATCAACGGGAGTCACCTTTGTGTATAGAATCATTCTTCCTTGCGACGAGGATGAACCGCACTTTCGAAACAATAGAGGTCAGCTTCTTACGTAGTAGAAGATGAAGTGCCATGAGGGGTAGCTAGCAAAGAGTATGCTCGAGTGCGGCTCGAGTATACAAACGGGTTGCTAATGGGCTCTCTGTACACCCTATTCCGTTCTACAACTGCAGAATCATGTCGCGTATCTTGGATTTACCTCAGAAGTTCGCTTATGTTTGGAACATCGACGATCGGTTGCTTCTTGTAAAATTATCATTAGAATTGGTTTGAACAAATGTAAACAGAATAATGATAACGAGAAAATAATATTTGCAAATTTTTAAAGATACATTGAATGGATTAAGTTCGTGAATGATGGAACAAGAAATATTCAAAATTATGAAACGTTCACTTCAAAAAAATATTAATTGGATATACCATTTGAAAATTTTTTAAAAACTTTCGGATTAAGTTCGAAGAAAATTAAACGATAAAATTGGAAATTATGCAATATTTCTTACAAAAAAAATATTTATGAAATTATATTTAGAGATTTAAGAAGGTATTTCGCGCGAAAGGAATTGGAAGTAAATGAAATAATAAATATTTGAAATATGGTATAATCATTCTCCAAAAAATATTGATGAAATAATATTTGAAGATTTTAAAAGGTATTTCGAGTAAATTTTGGAGAAAATGAAATGATAAATATTTAAATTATAGAATATTTATTCCAAAAAAGAAATATTGATGAAATAATATTTAGAAATTGGTAAGGGTACTATGCTCGAATGAAATTCGAAGAAAATCAAATGATAAATATTTAAATTATTGAATATGTATTATATAGGACAAAATATTGATGAAATAATGTTTAAAGATTTTCGAAGGTACTTCGAGTAAAGTTAAATGAAGATAATCGAATGAATATTTAAATATTTAAATAATTAAACATTTTTTTTCATATAACAAACTATACCTATATTTATTTACACTTAAGACAATTATCAAAATTATAGTACAATTATATAATATATAATTATAAAAAAGTTAACGTTAAATTTTGAATACTTTAGCGTATTAACATTATGGTATTTATTATTTGATTTTATTTACAATTTATCGCGATATATTGTATTTCCATACATCACAATCGAATCTGTCTTAATTACTTATTTTCGTCGTCGAACGTCTTTGTTTCGAGTAATAAATCATGAATAAATCACTAAATTTTTTAAAATGTTATTACCGTGTTATAATTAATTCTTTATTACAACGTTTTATCGATCGATATAAAATGGAAGGAAGGAAACGAAAGAATAGGAAAAAAATACAAATAAAAATTAAAATTAAAATTAAAGAACTGACAGGTGGGTATTCTTTAGGAGTCACGAAGTTTTACATTTTAGGCTAAACCGTGCCTTTTTAATCCTGAGCTCTTTTCATAATTTACGCGCGTTATTCGGACAAGTGCGCGTCGATGCGCATATTTGGAAAGAATTTTAATCTTAAAAAAATCCCCAAGGTTTTCGTTAACTTGTTAAAGAAAAATAGATAGAAAGAGAGAGAGAGAGAGTGAGAGAGAGAGAGAGAGAGAGAGAGAGAGAGAAAGAGAGAGAGAAAGAGAGAATAATGTAGTCGTTATGAGAAACATGTCAAAGAAGAAAAAATATCATTAACGTAGCGAAACAGACGGTGTAAAGAGAAAAAAAAATGAAAAAATATGAAAAAAAAGGGTTTCTGTCTTATTTACTACGTACACATTTCTACGAATGCATTAGAAAAATAATTCAAAGCTGTATGTATAGTTAGACTTGAGTATAGAGATTCTCATATTTTTTCCTTTTCTTTTATTTAAAGAGGAAGAAAAGTTAAAGTTAAATCTCGAAGGTATTTTCGTTCTCTCTCTCTCTCTCTCTCTCTCTCTCTCTCTCTCTCTTTCTCTCTCTTTCTCTCATTTTTTAAAATTTTGTTTTATTTCTATTTTAATTAATTTTATTTATTTCCTTATTTTTTTTTTTTTTTTATTTTATTCCTACCATTCAATGTCGCATCAATCGCTTGTGCTGATTATTAACGATATAAGATATAAAGTTCACAAAGTTATACTAGTTTCTGATGTTTTAAGTAATGGTGTTTTACGCCATTTTGATTTCTCGTTTCTACCGTTAATATCTTTTTTCCTTGATAGAAAAGACGGCAGATAGAAACTTCTATGGTGCATTTGCCCGCTACGATCGTTCGAGTAACTTGTAATTCTTTTGTTTGTTCTTCGAACGTTTTAATTGAAGATGCTTTTCAGAAAATAAAAAAACGAGACGAAGACAAAGAGAAAGAAGGAAGAAAAAGAAAGGAGGAGAAGATAGGAGTGAAATAAAAGCAAAAGAGAGCAAAAAAAAAGAAATAAAAATAGCATCGTTTCATCGGATCGAAGAGAACATTTTGGCGTCGAGCGTAAAATTAGGTTTGAAAATGGGCACGATCGACACCATTAAATTTTACCTCGAACCTTCACGTACTTCGCTTATTTTTGCGTTCGATATTCGCAAACAAAACCAAAGCTTGAGGCGTTAAATTTTTCTTATCAGACATTTTCTAAAATGCTTATTGAAAATAGAGAGAAAGAAAAAAATGAATGAAACGGAGAGGGAGAGAGATAGATAGAGAAAGAGATAGATAGATAGATAGATAGATAGATAGATAGATAGATAGATCGGGAGAGAGAGAGAGAGAGAGAGAGAGAGAGACGCGTGAGAAATCGTTTGTAATGTGCATACTCGCACAATTTCTCTCTTTCTCTCTCTCTCTCTTTCTCTCACTGTCACATATATATACGTACTGACATATACTCACTTTTACTTATACGTATTTGCATTCCACTTGCGTGGATCGCTTTGTTTTCTCTCTTAAGACTCTCTCTCTCTCTCTCTCTCTTTCTCTCTTTCTATCTCTACGTTTTATGCACCTATCCGCATATGCCAAGTGCACATCATCGAGCAAACGTGAAAGAGACTGGAGCTATTCATTCGTCCTCTGTTGCATCACTCTTGTAACGTGTAAAGAACGTTTAAGTACGTTATGTGTATTGTGAATAGTAGTAGTGGTTAACATACAGACAATATCGATGGTAATCAATATCGTTATTAACATGGTCTTAATAAAAAGTCCTTTTATCCAATCGATTATTTTCGATATCCTACAAATTGAAGAACCCTATTGGATCGAAGATTGGATATTTTTTTGTATCGCGATTAACTTTTCTTTTTTTCAATGAAATCGTTCATAAATTGTGCTCTATGTTTACGTAAATGTACTTACGTTTCCATTATCGATCGTATTTTCACGAGCGAATCAGAAATTTGATCGGCTTTCGTTCTCGCGATTATTGAAATTGGACGAATTCGTGCGAATTTTCAAGCTATCAATAAAACTATTACGCATACGCCTAGTACGTGCGTGCAAGCGAATTGGGAAATCAATTTTGAGAGAACGGGATTTCTGTATTTTACATGGGGAGATTGTCTCTGATTTTACTGCAGATACGGCGTACGTATGTAAAATCGGTTTATAAAGCTTATTATTGTTCGCTAGTAGATGTTGCACGTAATTTTTTTTTCCTTTCCCCTCCCCCGTCTCTCTCTCTCTCTCTCTCTCTCCACGTTTCTCTTTTTTATAGTTTTTCTTTTCGACTCTCTCATTTTATGGTATTCAACTTTCGCGATTTATATTGTACATACCTGTGTACACGTGCTGTTACGTGTCTCGGGAAAAATATAAAATATTTAACGAAATCTCCGTTTTCACTCCGGACTTACCGGCCGTTCATTTTTAGTCACAACACATGTTTATTCTCGCATAGTAGTGGGTGCAACGCTAAATCGTCCCGTCTTTTCTTCATGAAATTTAAGTATTCGTCGACGACCTATACAGGGAAAAAAAGCATCATATTCGGTATTAGTTTATCAGAGTGTGGGTAAAGTAAATATACGTCTACGATTCTCTTAAAATTGGCCTATTTACAATAAGTAAATAGATGAACGATATTTTATAAAACGAGCGCGCGCGCGCGCGTGTATGATGCGTGTGTGTGGATAATATCGTGTGAATAACATTCGATTAATTGTGATTTAAAAACAATTCTATATCGTACCATCATCAATACATATATATTTAATAATTTAATATACCTATATGTATAAGAGTATTTAAGATTTTTGTTTAAATATATTATATAATTTTATATATATATACATTAAAACAAAAATTATATAATATTATATTATATAATTTTATAAATTATATAAAATCATAATAATTTTAAATAGAAATTATATATGTGTGTGTGTGTGTGTGTGTGTGTACATACGTATGTATATATGTATATATGCAAGTACGAATGTGTGTATGTATGTTTATCAAAGAAAAAATATTATCTTAATCGATAAAAGCTAATTGCAATATAAAAGCAATATTTCGATCATATATTCATTTGCAGTAAATATTTGTTAAAATAACTACTCTGCATGTATAACAAACGTAAAAATAACTCGACTAATATAAAAAAAGACTGTTTGTATACATATATACATACATACATACATACATACATACATACATACATACATACATACATACATACATACATACATACATACATACATACATACATATATATATATATATATATATATATATATATATATCATAAAATACGATCTAACAATTTCGAAGATAACTTTAACATGTAGTGAACAATTACGTGGTTGCGTAAAAAAAAGTAGTACGAGTCCGACTATGTGCCGACGATCGAGAAAAGAGAATCTTTTCCTTTTTATTTCGTCTTATCGTTGTCGAGTTTTCTTATTTCGTACCCACAGGTTTTTCGGTATGTGTCTCGAAGAAATAGAAAGAAAGAAAGAAAGAGAGAGAGAGAGAGAGAGAGAGAGAGAGAGGAACATTCCCGACATTGGAATTTCTAGACTGAGAACGCCGATAGGATTTTTCTCACGGTTCGAATTCATCGGTTCCGTTTTTCAAATATGCTGGTTCAGGTTCATATTGGATACTGGTAGAGTATTGATATATTTTTAGTGGTATCTATATATACACATATATATACACGAACGAAAAACGTGTATTCTGATACGTTGTAACTATGTAGTGTTAGATGAAAGACGACTTGTGGACGTGTCAGAAAAAGGAAAGAAGGAAGAGTGAGTTTGGTGAATGGATAAGAGTTTCAGAGTCAAGTCCTCGAGAATCGAGTCGAGTCGAGTCGAGTCTGCTGCTAAAGTTGAAATGGCAGGATGAAATTGGTGCGGGCAGCGATGCATAAGAGTTCTGGGGCACGTTTTCTCTCTCTCTCTCTCTCTCTCTCTCTCTCTCTCTCTCTCTCTCTTTCTCTTTCTCGTTCTCGTTTCTCTCTATCTTTCTTTCTCACTCATACCTCTCTATACTGGGCGACTATCGATCGGGTCGTCTCTATAAATAGACACGCGGAACGTCGGAGGTATTTAGCATTTCACAACGAACTTCTTACACCGTTTGCGTACATGCTTACATGATCCTGGCAAAAGTCGCTTGCAATTTCGGTCTAAAGTTTACAAAAACTATCCCACGGAGTACGTACGATCTTCTCAACGTATAAAAGCTCTTGTAACATTTTCGAGGTTTTCTTGTAGATAGGAAGCTTCCTTTTTTTATTTTCTTCCGAATGATTACTCTTTTTTTTCTCTTTTCTTTTTTTGCTTTTTTTTTCGATACGGAAGCATATTATTTCTACGCGATCAATTCAGCGATAAGATAAGAGATTTATTAAAATAAAACAGAATCGTATTTATGACTCGATCTAATAAATGTAATAATAAAGTAAATCGTGAAACTTTTCTAAATTTAGAGAGAAATATTTTCTCTTTTTCGTTTCCTTCTTTTTCTTTCTTTCTTCTTATTCGTTTATAACAAACGATTCGAAGTGTTATTATCTCGACGTAATTATTTTATTAAGATGATGAGTAATTTCGAGTGCACGCTAATCACTCTTCTCAAGGTGGTTTCCTGAATGGCTTTTATCCTCGGCCAGAAAAAGTTTAGGTTTTTCTTGTTTTATCTCGTTCTGGCTTGTAATTCGAGTATGAAATATCATTAAGAAATCGGAGTCTTTAATACTTCTCTTTCTCCCTTCCTCTCTTTATTTCACTTTTTGTCTCACTTTCATGAAATTGCCTGATCGTATGGCAAAGGTGTCGAACATGGACTTCGAAGGTTTGAGGATTCCTTCGAGTAAAGTAAAGTAGAGTGTAGGTAAGGGAATATCTTGGTGTAGAAGTTTCTTCAAGAGAGCTATCAAGAGTCAGGGACCACGAGGTCTTTCATTGAATGGGAAATAAAGAGGCTTCTCGTATCAAGAAGTGTGTGCTTATGAAAAGTAACTACGAAAGGATTATGTAATATCGACCGCAAAGGATAAGCTTATGCAGAAATATAAGTTCAAGAATGAATCGGAGGGTTCACAGAGAGAGAAAGAGAGAGAGGGGGGAGGGAGGCGGAGGTGTGAGAGGATTTGTGCTTTCCCGAATTTTTTGCTTTCTTGATATTCGGGAATTCCTGAATTAGTAATTAATTTATTTCTCGAGATTGAAGATTCCTTTTCGGGTATTCTCGAGTACCTTGTGAATTTAAAAAAAGGAAAAATGATTTGGTTGAGAAAAGATCTGTTTTAATAAGGAAAAGAAAAAAACAATATGTAAAAAATGAAAACAAACGATGTTGTGTTGTGTTTCGTATATCCGTTTGTTGTTTTATTTAATCTTTTAATTATTATTATTGAAAAGATAGTTTGCGTTTTAATTATATCGTAAAAATAGTAATATTTGTTTTGCGAGTACTGAATTTTTTGTTCTTTCTTTTTTTTCGTTTCTTTTTTGTTGAAATTTACAAAAATATCGTTGTTAATATTTTTTTAAAGTGTTAATACTAACTAATTTTTAAAGTATTTTTCACTAGGCAGTCTGCGCCTGTCTTTGAAATTCACAAACAGAATGATTGATTTGGAATAGATGTTCTGGTTTTACAAGAAAGTTTGACTGGAAGATGGAATATCTTGTGGTATGGATTAATGCAATAAATTTGGAACCTTAACTGAAAAGTTTTATTCCAGCAACATGAGCTAAAGGATATTTTATGTTGTGTGAATGGTTATCGTACTAAACGTGTGAGGTGTTCTATACTGAATTTGTTTATATATATATATATATATATATATATTTATTTATAATGTAAAATAATAGGGGGAGAGAGAGAGAGAGAGAGAGAGAGAGAGAGAGAGAGAGAGAGAATAAATATGGCGCGTTAAAAACAGTATTTATTAAAATACAAATTACAGAATAATTGTTACATAAGACGTAATCACTATCAAATTCAAGTTCAGAATGACTGACTGAAATCTAGAACTATTCTATTCAAATGTCAATTATTGCTAGATTTTAAAAGACGAGAAATTGTCACAAGATAATTAAATTTCTAATTGATCCCTTAAAAAACTTTGACATAGAAAAAAATAAAAATACGAATACGCAAAATTATTTAAATTTATATAATTATATTTATATATTTACGTAAAATTAATCAAATTTCTCGAATGTACTAACAATTTTTTTCGAGAATCAGAAAATATAAAGAACAAATATTTTCGAAAATTGTGAATGAAGATTTTCTTGTAAATCTCAAGATTTTCCATGAAAGTTATTCTAGAGAACAATTGTTAGGAGTGTAACATACGTTGAGAGTAACATAATCTTAATTAATATACACTCTCTACAGTACTCTTCTTTAAAAAAAAAAGTTCCTAACCAACAAGAAAGTTTTTCCTTTGAAAATATAATTGATATCCCTTTTCTTGGTTGACACGCTTACGAAACGCTTGCCACTTTTTTATGAACGTTTCCACCGAGAAAATAAGTTGTCAACAGCTTGATAAGAATTTATTACACGAAAGTTTTATCTTTCTTTCTTTATTTTGTTTTATTTTGTTGTTGTTAAAAAACGGCAAGGATGAAAAAACGATAAGAGATTTTTCGATTCGTATGGTTGCATTGATCGATTAGAGCTGAGAGAATATTTAGTTATATCGTATTTCTTGGATATCTATATTAGTTGCAAATTTTATTAAAAAGAAAAAAAAACATCCGTTATATATAAAACACTTCATTTATAGTTTACGTTGAAGAGCAAACATGAACGTAAATTATCAATTCAGGATGCAGTAAATAGCACGACTTCGATTTAAATCAGAAATATTACTAAAGTAGTTACCTGAACTATTTCTGATGGTGTAATATAATCATAACACTTAACAAGGAAAGGTGGATTATTTTAAATGATCGCTCTTATCACGGTTACCTGTTATACCCACACGTTCTCTCTCTCTCTCTCTCTCTCTCTCTCTCTCTCTCTCTCTCTCTCCTCTCCCTCCCTTACTTATTCTCTCTTTCTATGCCTCTTATTCTTGCTCTCTCCTACACTTTTTCTCTCGTAGTTCGACGTTTCTATTTTCGCGAAGATATATACTGATATTTCTCTTCTAGGAAAAACTCGAACTTTTCTTTTACCGATTATGTCTGCCAGGATCACGGCTTTAATTTAATCATCGATCAAACCTCTTGTTTTCTATCGAATTCGAGTTTCAATTACTTTAATATACGAGTACGTTCGAATAAATGTTTTTCTTCTCCTTTCTTTTCTTTTTTCTTTTCGTTTTTCTTTTGTGATTTCATTATTACCTTATAATATTACTTAATATTACTTTATTTTAATAATACTTAATATTACTTTAATATTAGTAAATATTCGATATTTGAAAGATGTTGATTTTTTTCTATGAAATTAAATGTTTCCCTATGTTAATCTCCAATTGAATTATTTTATCGTGAACATCGTAAGATGTCGTTATGAATGCTTATATGAAGGTGCATAAGGTGCACACATGCGCGTGTTTTATGAATGTTTCACCGTAATATCGATTCCATTGAAAAAATTCAACAATTTTGTAAGAAGAAGAATGACAGATAGACAGACGAACGAAAACATTATTTATTGTACCAATTGTAAGAAGAGAAAACTATTTTGGTACAACGTGTATGTGTGTGTATCTATGAACGAATGTAAGTATATAAATACGTATGCATGAACAAAGTTACGATCGTAAGATCGATTTTAATAAAATTCTCTCAAAGATTCGTAGATAAAAAATAGAAAGAAAGAAAAAACAGGAATAAAGTAGATAGACAAAAACATTTTTTATTATCCCAGTGAAAAGACTTCTGGTACAAATATAACGAAGGTTGTTCAGAAGGTTCACATTAATGGGGGACCATTACAATTACTCTCCATTTTTTCTTGGCCATTCCGATCGACGCGTAACAAAGAATAGAAGGGGAACAAGAGAGAAAGAGAGAGAGAGAGAGAGAGAGAGAGAGAGAGAGAGAGAGAGAGAGAGAGAGAGAGAGAGAGAGAGAGAGAGAGAGAGAGAAGAAAGAACCTTTTTTTCCCTCGGTGTTATTTAACCATCAATTTGTTAACGACACGTAACGGTAGAGAACGAATGATTTCTTACGATCAAAATGGAGATCGTTATTATAGGTTCAAGTAGTTTTCGTCACGACGTATTTATTTGATACGGACATTTTTATATGAAATTAAAAAGGTTCGATATATATATATATTTATATTTATGTATATAAATAAAAGAAATAAACAAAGAAAAAAGAAATGAATTATAATTCAAATCCCTTATAATACAATTTTCGTACATGTTTAACAAAAATTAGTATGATGTGATATTTATAATATAACATATTATATACATGTAATAATATTATATTATACTACATAGTAGTATTTATATCTACTATATTATAATTACAAATCCTTTATTAAGTATTTTTAATTATATTAAAGTAAAATATAATATATACTAATATAGTAGTAGTATAATATAGTATATTATATATAGTACGTATATAATACGTATTTGTAATATATTATAATTACAGATCTTACAATAAATATAATCTATACTTGACAAAAATTAATGGATTGAATTATTAATTCGGATATAATGATATGGACTATTTTAATTTCGTGATGTAAAAAATGAAATAAGAGTTAAAAAATATATGATATATGTATGTATGATCCTGTGATTTGTAAATCACCACATATCTTTAA
>OU964962.1:2471771-2504271 GCA_918808275.2 Dolichovespula sylvestris | reverse complement strand
CACGAAGTTTCAAATGAGACAAGTCGTTCCATCCTTGTTGTCGTTGTCTTTTTTACGCTCGAAGGGGTTCACGTGATTCGTCGAGAGTAAGAAGACGATAACTCGCCGAGAATGCGAACGTGGTTGTCCAGGCGAATGCGAAGGATTGGAAATCGTAATCCGTTGAAGAGGGTTTCTAGGTGAGAGAAACGTACAAATTAAGAGAGACTCTTGTCGAGAGGAGAACGGATAAAAGGGAGAAAGTGTCGAAAGAAACGGAGAAAAAGAAATAGAGAAAAAGAGAAAAAAAGGGGATACAGACATCATTACGTTTCCCATCGTCTTTAATAAAAAAAAAAGAAAAAAAAGAATAGGACAACGAACGGAGCAGTATATTTTGTAACCTTCGAGAAAAATCGTAAAAGAGCAATCTGAAAGTGAAGAAAGATTAAATTCTGTGAAAATAAAAAAGAATCGCTTCCAACTTTCTCTCTTCAGACGAGAGAAAAAGAGAGAGAGAGAGAGAGAGAGAAAGAGAAGGGAGAGGGAAATAGGAAACACTTCGAAAGGCGAGAAGAACGAGCTATCGTGAACATTATGCACGAGGAGTTGGTCTATTGGTATCGCGAAAACTCGAAGTTCGTTTCATCAGTGGTTTCGGGCGAAGCGTCTTTATCGATAGGAAGGGTGGTGGTTAGAGCTCATGGAATGATCGCAAGAGACCGTCGTGGCAAGTGACGAGACGAGTGAATAGTTCCTTCGAGCGTAATTCTTTCGATTATTGAAACTTTTTCTTCGATCACGTAGTCTCACGTAGTTGAAAATATATTAAAAGAAAAATATAGATAGATAGATAGATCGAGAGAGATAGAGAGAGAGAGAGAGAGAGAGAGAGAGAGAATGGAAGGCAAGTGGCACTATGATCCTAGTATCATGAAATTCAACTATTATTTCTGAAATTTTTAATAACATTTTTCTCATCAGAAAAGTTCGTCGAAGTTCTTCTTTATTTATTTATTTATTTATTTTTTTTCAATAAATTGTCAGTGAACTGTCGTGGAATCATGAGCGACGTTCGACGATTATCATCGATCAAATCGACGTCGAAATTCGTCGTCGTCGCCGTCGTTTTCATCGTCGTCGTCGTTATCGTTGTTATCGAAGAATTGAATAACGAGCATTTAACACGCTCATTGACCATGAAGGTGAAGAGATCGTCGGGATGCTGCATACTGTTATGTTAGGGAGCGGACCGGGACGCGGTAAACGCGAGTGGTATCCTGGATTTTATCTCCAAAGTCGTCGACTTGGCCGCAGGATGAATCGTGGCGAACAGGAGACTCTTTTTCGGCAGAGCCGACAATTGACTCGCATTGTACCATCGCACGAGGACCTTGTACTTAGTGTCCTCAAGGCACCGATAAGTCAACAACAGCAACAACAACAACAACAACAACAACAACAACACAGACAACATTATCGATATCACCAACATCAAACGCATTCGCAGGAACATCATTTCAACTGCCAAGCACATTCGGATCATAGAAGGTGCAATCATTCAGGTACCTTCCTGCGTCATATTTCGTTTGACACATTTGACACGTTAGATGCCGTGAGATAGCAATCGTATTTTTCATTTTTTTCTTTTTTATTTTTTAAGAGTTATCACTTAAGTAACGTTGAAATTTAACATTCTGTCTTTCTTTTGAAATTTCATTGAAAATATTTTTCAATAATTATTTTACTTTTACTTCATCGGCGTCCTTTGTAAGAAATATATTTTTTATTCGCGTTTATTTAAACATCGGTGATATATCGATTGAAAAATATTGTTTTATAATTTATCGTGAAAATAAAACGGCATTTTGAAAAGTATAATTTGAAGAAAGGTACGTGTTATCTTGTTTTTTGTGATTTATTTTGTATGATTATTTTCAATGAAATTTTAAACACTAAATTCGTTGTAATAATAGATTGTGACTCTAGTCACAATGTGAAAAATGTTATTTTAAAATAGGTACGTGTTATCGTTCTATTTTTTTTTTCTGTTTCATACAATTATTTTCCATGAAATTTGATTTAAATTTGTTGTCATGACGCAATGAAAATTTGAAATATGAAATTTTTTAAATAGACGCGTGTTATATTATTCTTTGTTTTTTTGTATTTCGTTTTATACAATTATTTTCAATGAAATTTTGAATATCGAATTTATTAATGATATTTGCGACGGCAGTCAACGTGTCGATCAAGAGCGTATCACACTCGATTGGCTAGATATGAGCGTCAATAGAAAATCTCCCGCGAAAGTTCAGATCGCTTTCGACGTTGCACGATACTAGATAGGCTCGTGTTCCATCGTATAATTATACATGGAAAAACTTTTGAACTCATTCAAGAATATAAAGGGTTATATTACGTGCGATGAGAGTACTTCTCTCATTAAACTTAACGAACGTGCATAGAATTATTTTGACGAACTTAATGATAAACGAAAGACATTGCAAGCCCGATTTCTTTCTTTCTTATCCTTTCCTTTGTTTTCATAATTCGTTATAAATATAACATCGTTTTTTTATCTTTTACATATATTTTTTCTTTTTCTTCGTGTTCTTCGATTAATTGTAACATTGAATTCGTTTGTCATCGATATTCATTAAAATTAATGACCGTGTCTCATTTCCATGCAAATAGAATTTATATATTTTAACGATTCCGATCGAAAATTGACGGGCAACCATCGTGAATGTTCGTTAATTATTATCGTCAATATATATATATATATATATATATATATATATATATATATATATATATACACACAAACACATACACACACACACACTTAGATATTATTTTCAATAGCTCGTGTCGCGAATTCGTATTTTGAAAATATGCAGTATTGAGAGCGGCGGCGTTTGAAAAATTGTCATGGGAGATTGAAATTAACGCTCGTGAAAGAAAAATTGCGCACTTGATAAAATCGAGTACCGCCGAAACGATGCAACAACCGTTGTATTCCCACTGATCGTTCGCATTGAATTTTCTCTCTCTATCTCTTTCTTTTTGTGTGTCTCTCTCTCTCTTATTCTCTCTTTCTTTTAATTTCTGTGATATTAAAACGAACGAACGAATAAACAACGAATCGTTTCAACGACAAAAAAATACGTCGTCTATTGGACGACATAATTTAATGTCAAATCGTGGATGTGATTTTATTAGTTGGTTAGGAAACGAAAGGATTTCATTAAAAACGAGCGTACTAATGAGTACAATTGGATAAATCTTTGTCAATTAATTCTATTCGTTTATTTATCGAGATCGAGCAACATCGAGCGGATTTGCTTGTACGACGAGGTAATAGGAAATTAATTAAATATCAATCGGTGTTATCGATGGTGGTTTGAACATTGAATCGCTTTCGTCGAGTTACTTATTGAAATTATTGAGGCTAATAACAACTTTCGTCGAATTTTTTGCGTATATATATATTTATTTTTTTATAAGTTTTATTATATATATATATATATATATATATATATATAACATTTTGACAAGGGACAGATGGGATCGAAATTAGAAGCAATTGTTTTCAAAGCATCTGTACTTCTTACGTAAGAGTTGTCCATCAGATAGTACGATAGCAATCGCATAATTGATATTAAATGATTAATCGAGATATGTACGCCATTGACCTTCCATAGTTCCTGCCATAGTTCTATGCGGTACTTCATAATACGTAACGCGAGTATTACGATTAGATCGGTGACATGGGAACTTAGACAGGTGGTAAACTTAAAAATAAGTCTACCAGGTTCGGTAGAAGTAATGAAAATAAAATGAACACGTGATTAAACCTTTTTAATGGTTTTTATATTGTTTTCTATGAAAATTAAATTATATATTTCCATAAGTAGATATAACTTGTAGAAAAAATTGATGGATAATTTGGGTAAAATTATGGGGCCGAATATAACGGACGAAAATAATTATAAAAATCAATTTTTTTCTCATTTTCGTCAGATTTGGATTAGATACGACAAAGGAAATGAAAGAACAGAGAAAAAATTCTGTTTTCAAAAATTATATTACATTTCATTTTTATTAATGCAGAATATTAATCTATTTTTTGTTTGTAAGTATACATAATATGTATCTGCATTATATAGAGAATTTTAAGATTTTCTTTAAGTCCCGTTGATTTCGTCGAAAAATTAAATTTCCGTCAAACACTGTGTCGCGAAAAAGAAATATGATTCATCATGGAGAGTTAATGAGAACAACAATTTTTAAATAAATGATATTTTTAAATAATTTTATTTCAAATCAATTTATTTAAAATAAATAAACAATTGTCATTTCAATCTCGTAATCGAATTTTGATTGAACTTAGAAAAACTTAACTTTTACAAACTTGATTGCGAGATCTTTTTAACTCGTTTTTTTTTTCTCTTTTACTTTTTTATCCCGAAGAAACGTCTACGAAATTATTGAATTCTCGTCAGATGGAATGAAGTCTCATTTTCCGTTTAATGCTTAAGCTCATCATCCATGGAACGAACGCGTTAAAGTCTCTTTTGATAGGAGTCGACTAAGTATCACTATTTCCTTCTTCCTCCGCTCTTTTTCCGCTTCCGGTTTTCTTTTCCTTCCCTCGTTTCGTCAGTTGGAAATTCCGATTAAAGGAAAAACGTTAAAAGCATCGACATTGTTTCATTCTTTGTTCGTCTCTTTTCGTTTCTTTATTCTTCTTTTCTTTATGACTTTCTCTCTCTCCCCCTCTCTCTTTTTCTTTTTCTCCTTCTTTCTCTTTCTGTTTTCTCGATTTTTGTACGTTTCTTAGAAAAGATTCGTACACCTTTAAGGCACATTTAAAAACATCCGTTGAATTGACTTTCTTTTTTCGATCATCCTACGTTCTTTCCCTACTTACTTTCTATTTCCTTCTTTCTTTCTTTCCTTTTGAGAGATGTATCGAGAAAAGATACGTGACTTCGCGTATAATTTCGTGTCATTCATCAACGAAAAGAAAGAAAAATAACATCCTAGTTGAATTATATATTTATTTATTTATTTATTTATTTATTCATTCTATCATTCATTCATTCATTCATTCATTCATTCATTCATTCATTATCTTTCGTATTTTTTCGTCCCAATCTCTCGTTGGCTCTCATCTTTTTTTCTTTCCTTACTCCCGTGTTCTCGTAGGATATATCGAAGTGATGGATCAGCGTGAAAAATTAATCGGTCTTGGGGAAAATTGCTTTCGATTAGATTATATTCGTTCGATCGTGCATAAACACACACACACACGCGCGCGCGCGCGCGCGCGTGTGTGTGTGCCTGCGTGCGTGTATGTATAGACGTTATATCGATAAATGCAAAATGTATAATCGTTTATCCTATAATTGCGTTTACTTTTCTATACATATTCAGTTATTTGACAATACGAGAAAAGAAAAAAAAATGTACACGAATTTGCTTTCTTTTTTCTTTTTTTTCTTTTTGTATATAAAACTAGAATGAAAACGATAAGTAATTTTTAATAAAATTATGATGAAAATGATCGTACAATATGTGATTACTATGCGGCTAGTTATCATGTCGCTATCCTTCTCTCTTTCTCTCTCATTCTTCTCTATTTCGATGTTAGAATTGCACAAATGGCGTCTAGGCCTTCATCAAATATTTGAATAATCTCAACCCGATGAATGATTTATCTATTTACTGTTGAATAGGATAGTAGAAAGACTTACAAAGAAAAACGAGATACTTTCGAAGAATTTTTCAATTAAACCACATGGTGTAGTACCTATGAAAGAAAACGTCGTTCATGTCGTTGAAGTAGTAGACAAGAAATTAACGCTATATCGTTATCGAGTCTTTGTTTCTAACGAGATCGATAGCAATTTATCCCATGCGGTTTAGGGACGAAGAATATCTTCCATTTCCTTTCTCTCTCTCTCTCTCTCTCTCTCTCTCTCTCTCTCTCCCTCTTTCTCTCTTTATAGTATTTTGTCTTTTACTTTAATTAAAAAGAAGAAATATAAAAAAGTCGAAACTTTAATAGAAAATTATAAGGGAACTATTATTAGGAATTAGAAGAAAAAAGTAATAATAATGCTTTTAACCTTCTATAACGCCATGTGTAATTATGAAATATCACGTTCTTATATATATATATATATATATATATATATATATATATATATATATATATATATATATATATATATAGATATATACACAAATAAAATCATATTTTTTAATTCTAATGTTACGTGTTTGCTAATAAAATTAATTGTTATTTCCTATCAAATGGTTTTCTTAAGTATAAGTTCTGCATAGTATACCATTGTTATACTCATATAAGTTGTATTATGAATTTCACATAATTCATTATAATTTATTTTATGTTTTTTTTTTTTTAGACAAAAAGAGAAAAGATCAGATTACAGTATATATTAATTTACAGTGTTTATTAATTTATATTATTTAATTATGTTAAACTATTTCAATGAAAATATAGCGTTAATATAAAGGGGTATATAGCCTTAATTTATTAAGTGTTAATATGAGTGGTAACATTTTAAATAAATGTTAAAATTTATATAAAATCCGTATAATTTTCTTTTATACATATGAAATAAATAGATTATGGAGGGTTAAATATTGATAATACTTGGGGTCCTTGCAAGATGACTTTAAATATTCGATCAGTTTCATGATCCTCGGAAATTCTTCGCATATTTTTTGCTTTACCTATCGATAATATTTTGAGGACGTGATAGAACATGCGAAAGAGCTACTTTTTACGAGTGTTATACTTGATTCAAGCTGCAACAATACTTATGCATAGAATCGATTTACTTTCGCTTATGTCTATGTACATACGTATGTACATACATACGACATACATACTTACATACATACACACACACACACACACAAATACATACATGCATACATCGATCTCATTTCTAGTTATACGAACAACCATCGCGATCGATTTTCTATGGACCTGGGACGGAAGTCCATTACGATGAGGTCTTCGATTGAAGCTGGTTCGCTTCAATTATCTCTTACACGTTAAAGCCACTATCTCGAAGAAGGAATCGCTCCGGTAGGAATCTTTGTTGGATTATTTGTTACATTTGTCATTCGAATGATAGAGAGAGAAAGAGTAAGATCGTTCGTTAATATTGGATACTTACCACAAAACGACGAGTTTCCTTCGATCGTTTCGTACAAAGATACGATTACTTGTTTGCACAATATACAATAGGTGATATACGTGATATAAGAGAGAGAGAGAGAGAGAGAGAGAGAGAGAGAGAGAGAGAGAGAGAGAGAGGGAGAGAGAGAATAAGACATATGTACGTATAGAAAGATGAAAAGGCAAGTATGGAGAATGTAGTTACTTAGGAAAGAATGATAGACGGTGCTTCGAAAGAAATGAAAGCGTAAATAAAGAGAAAGAACGTGTTTCAAGTAGTCGAGACCAACAAATGGTCAGGCCTAGCAGAGTAGTAGATCCAGAAAAACAAAAATGTTGGAAGCTTAAAACGAGAAAATTAGAAACGTGAACGTCTATACAGAATGAACATATATATATATATATATATATATATATATGCATGCATGCATGCATGCATGTATGTATGTATGTATGTATGTATGTATGTATGTATGTGTGTATCTACGTGCATTCTATAGAAAGATTTTTGAATACGTGTATTGTAGATCGTAGCTGCTCATGTAAAATTTTACGAATTTGTTTCTCGTTTAATGAAACTTTTTTGTAAGTGTCAATGGTTTCTTTTTCTTCTTTTCCTTTTACATATCAACAAACTAAGTAAAGTAGATTGATTGAATTAATTAATAAAGAAAGGGGACAAATAAAGGGCGCGATTAATAGAAAGAAAATATGTGAATATTATTTTTAAATACTGATAAAATAAAGAAACTCAAGCAAGTAGATCAATTGGTTTAGTTAAAAACAAAAGAGGGATAGATAAAAGGCGTGATTAATAGAAAAAGATAAAAAAAAAAAAAACATGAAAAAAATATTCGAATGTTCTTTTTTTAAAAATACGATTCAAAGTAAAGTCTGTCTGAAATCTGATGTAAAAGCAGAAACGATATGATTGGGTCTTTATAGTTATCCGCCGTATAGATACGTAAATGAAATAAAAAAAGATATTTAAGAGATAGATGATACAGAATTAGGATATTTAATCGATCGAACGATCAGTGGGACGGTCGGTATACGTTAGCGCATATGACGTGCACAAAAGCTTGGCAATGTCCTGGAATTATCCAGGTGACGCTTACAACAACGAGAGTCTTCCACGAAGCAAGGACCAATGCTCTAGGCTCACGGATAAAAGATGCAGTAGTAGCAGTTCGGCGGTATATGCTGCCCTTCAAGGTAGCGAGGATGAGCTCGCTGAGATTGAACATTGTCTTGAGTCGGAGGACGCGGCCTTGAAAACCGCAGGAAGCGAGACAGAGGACACCGAGGACAACGGTGCACCGATGGAAGAGTCACCCCCCTCGCCTACACGAAGATTCACATTTTTACGTCGTTTCCGTTCGCCACGTTTTGGCGAGGCGCATCACAAACGAGTGCCTACACCTATGAAGAGAAAACATAGAAGAAAGAAAAGCAAAGACGACATAATCGAGAACGACGTGAACGGTGCCGAGGAAGAACCACCTAGCCCTGATCAAACTGGTGTACCTGATCCTTACTATCCCATTTATTTACCTATCGATCAGGCCTTCAAGGCAAAATACGTGTTCCATCATAAGAAGGGGAAGACTTTTCAAGAGAGACTTTATGTTTTCCTTGAACATCCCGGTGGGTGGCTCTGCTTCGTCTATCATTTCACTGTGTAAGTACAGAAAACGATTTTTGTCATTTAGGAAATACACTTTCTTCTTTTTTCCTTTTTTTTTTCTCCATTTTTATCCTCAAATATTTTAAACCGATTGCGTTGTAACGTTTGTCACGTAAAAAACGATCGTTTCCTCTTTGAAATTGATTAAATCTTTGGAATGGATAAATACAAAATAAAAAAAAAATTAATGTATCGATGTTACCGATCTGTATGTAAAAGAGACGTATATAAAATATATCGATTATTATAATATGATTTGATACAGAAAACTTAAATTGAAAGAGAATACAATATATTGTTTATGTGGTAGTTCTTTAAACAAATATTTGACAAATTTACAATGTAATATATATCTATCCGTTCATTATTTCAAAGCACTTTAGATATTAACGGAAAAGTATTGCCCACTATTAAAGTGCAAGTGATCATAAAATATTACTTATGGTCTATCCTCTACATAATAAACTTGAGAAGAGTAAATACTTGAAAATTCAGATGAAGAAGAATTGGTTGTTCGATACTTGATCGATTATACTTTATGTTTCTCGAGCATCGAAGTAAAACTCTTTTTTCTTTCTTTCTTTTTCCTCTTTATATATATATATATATATATATATATATATATATATATATATATACCCACGTATCACGCATACTCTTATAAAAAGTGAAAACTATTTTCTAGATATCAACGACATTTCACTCGGAAAATTGGATCAGAAATAAGCGGTCGTGTTGTCTATCGTATTAGGAATATTATTACTCGCGATTTCCTGTACGTTTCGATAAGGTACGATAAAGTAAAAGCTTCGCGCCAAGATCTTCTGAAATATCCTTTGGGATTTTGATAAAGGATAGAAAATCTTCGATTGAGCTTTGCGAAATCAATACGACGACGACGACAACGAGAAAGAAAAACCGTCTGTTTTAGCCTTTCCTTTTTTTTCTTTCAGACGTTTTATCTGTAAAACGGTCGCTTTTAAGAGCATTCTCTCACTTTCTTATTCGTATATCCTATTTATTTTTTCTTTCGTTATATATGTCAGATCAGAATTAGCTTACGGTGAGTAAGCTTCGAAAGCTTTGAATCAAACGGGAATACATATCTACATACATACGTTCCGTCGTTTACTGTTGAACGCTCGGCTGACTCTTCGGAATTGACCGAGCACGTAATCCGTCCTCGTGAATCCGAAACAGAGAAGCCAAGTGTGATTTTTGGAAATTCAACGAAATTCATTCGTACGTAATAACGTACAGTGAGTGACTTATGAACATATTCGAATATATAATATTTTCGAATTGAATAATTATTGACTCAACCGGTTGTGTGTTTATATTATTGTATTTGTTTTATAAATATAACGAAATAAATATCCTATTGTAGAATTAGAAATTATTAGAAATTATTAGAAATTATTCTAATAAATTATAATATAACGCATATACGTACAAAATCTACTATATATACATACACAGTGGGAGGCAAAAGTGTTCGTACAGTAAGTATGTGAAAAGAAAATGATCCGTATTTTCTATATTATTGATCAGATTGACATTACATCGCATGTCGAACTAATTTATGTCAATCTGATCAATAATGTAGAAAATACAGATCATTTTTTTTTCACATAATTACTGTACGAATACTTTTGTCCCCCACTGTATATACGTACAAAAAGAAATTCTTTTTTTCGCATAACGATCTTGGCATATCCTACGAGTAAGAATAAAAGAAAACTATCATCTTCAAGAAAAAAACCTATCGTCAAGAAAGTCATAACAAAAATACGAAATAACAATCGATTGATTCTCGTTAGATATAGTACATATTATAAGAAGAGATTGTCTGTATTTGTTTAATGTGTTTACACGAGCTATGTTTATCGCTTAAGGTTATTTCAAAGAGTAAACATGTTTCGTATTAACATTAATAATCATTAGTAGGTCATACGTTTTTAAAACGACATGCCGCGAATATTCACAGATCGTGAGTATGCCTCATGTGAATATCATATATCATATAATATCATATCATATAATATCATATCATATCATATTATTTCGTATCATTTCATTTTATTTCACAATTTTAACTAATGGTCAAATGTACCAGCTGCTCTATTGAAATATCGACAAAGATTTCTTTGCATAATAGTTCTTGGTAGCATCTGTGTTGGCGTACGAATTTATACACAGGTGTACGTGCGAGATCGGCATATACCACAATTTAAGTGTATGCCACCAACACGTACACGTTCTTTAATGAAGATCTCATAACGTAAAATTTTTAGAGTCCTTAATAACAATCCTAGAAAAAGAATGATTCTCTCGTAACTGTTTAATGGGAAGACAAAAATGGCCGGCTAGGGGAATTTTATAAGAAAAACTTTTTTCTTATATTGAACTTTATTTATTCAAATAGAAATCATCAAATTTTACACTTCGTTTCGATATTCAAGGATCCTTTTTGTCTGGTAAATCACATAAATTTTTTTAACATACAAAACTTTTTATATTAGACTTTACATTCTTTTTCTCAAAACATCGAGGCCCTCTTTCAATCGTCTATACTTTTGTTTTTTTTTTTTTTTGGATTCGTTAAACTTTTCCTACTGTAACTATTAATCTGCGGAATCTACATGCTGTATATAATTTTCATATTATATTTTTGTTTTTTAATTATTAATCACATTTTTTTTTATAGTTTTTTAATTTTCAATATCCTATCGGTGTGATTTCAGACGTGCTGATACCATATATTCTTGTTAAGTGCGTTGGACTACCATCATTTTCTTTTCTTTCTCTTTAATTATTTTGTAATTGATTTCAATAGTTAGAACTACACGTTTTTATTTAGTTGCCATTGTGATAATTGGCTGTTGGAAATCGTGGTAAAGCAAGATCATTAATACAAGATTATTGTTATTATATAGATTTCGTTTCGGTCGAAATACAACTGTTATAATAATATAACATTGCCTGTAAATATCGCAACGAAACGGCTGTTCGAATAACAAAACTTTCGGAAAATAGAACGTTCGAATGTTAGAGGTTAATGGAAAGCTTCGAAAAAAGATTTACACGACAGAAAAATTTTAACATGCGTGAGAAATTGATCCGAATATTTTGTGAGTACGTTAATCTATCCGAAAAATAAGAGGAACGTCCACTTTGAAATGTAACTGACACAGGTAAACATCGTTAATCTATTCTTATGATATATCGAACGAAAATAAGTCCCTTTGTTATTTCATATTATTGTTAAAACTTCTTAACAAAGCATTATTGGAGTCTATGTTTATACGATGTTATTATTATTATTATTCTCTTATTTTTACTCGTATGAATATGGTGGCATCGTTATGCGGAAAAAAATAGTTGTATACAGGATATCTCATTTGAAGTTTTCCTAGACAGTTATTTCCCAGAAAATTAGATATAAAATTCAAAAAATGTTTTAAAAAGAACCATGAAATATTTCACGAATTAAAAAAATTCGAAACGATAAGAAATAGAAAACAAACAGACATATTTTATCATTCTAATAGATTGCCTGATTATGATAATATTTTTGTTATTTGCATAAGTTGTATGTAATAAAATATTTGAAAAAGGTTTACCTGTGTTACGTTTTCTATCGCAGATGCAAATTATCGGAATTTTTTAATTTAATTCTCAAAATGTTTTCTAAGAAACATTTCTTTTTCTATTTATTATATTTTCATGCAAATCGAGTAAGTTAGATAACAATATAGTTTCAATATTTATTTAAATTTCAAATTCATTAATAATTATTATCTGAGTTTAATTATCAGATCAATTAAACTGAGAAACGATTTTTTTTTGAGAAAGGATACGAACAATTGGGGTCGTTATACGCAGGCTTTCGCGTGCTAATCCATCGTTTCAAGAAAGCTTTTAAAACGTTTTAACGCTTTCCATGATACCTTATAAAAAGTTCCATTCACCTGGCACGGTAAAGCTTGGATCTCGTTTATATAACCTTTCATGTAAACTCAAAATATCGTATAGGAAATATCGTAGGGAATATTCAATATACTTACTATACATTTACAATATCTACGCTTGTAGATATATCTATCTATATATGTGCACATATATATATATATATATATATATATATATATCTGAGCAAATATAGGTATAACCATAATCGCATTGCTATCACAAGTGGTTTTCGTGAATGCAACGATCGCGAGTACACTTAACGCGAAATGCGGTTAAGCCAAATGTCGGTTAATATCATGCCGTAAAAATCTTAAAATACATCGCCCTTCGTTATTTCTCGCTGATAAATTTGTTAAATTGGTCAATACACTTGTATAAAACTTCAACAAAAATCCCATCTTAAAATATAAATATGCAATATCTGAAATAAATAAATAATTTAAAAAACATGAGGCCTATATATAATAAAATAATGAAAAAGAAATTATATAATAAATTCGTTAATTCAAGAATAAAGTAAATTATTATTAATAAATATTGATTTTTATTATAAATAATAATAAATAATTTTAATAATATTTATTTAAATAATATAATAATTTTTATTATAAATAATAATAAATAATAATAATTAAATCATTAATAAATATTGTAACATAAATAAATAAAGTTTATTACCCGCGATATTGTAAACAATTAAGTTTTAACTTTTAAGATCTCACATTTTGTATCATTAGTTGGATTTATTTTTCGATTGTATAGCATGATGATATCAATTTGACGACGAACAGAAAACGTGAAGGAAAAGAAAAACACTTCGATGAAAGAGATCATATCATTTCAAATTTTCGATTTCCTTTCATAATGAACGATGGCTCGCGTGAGTTATCACTTTATCAGGTAGCATAAATCGTTGGAAAAAAATGATTACAGTTAACAGCGAGTATTTTCTATTTATTTATTTATTTCTCTCTCTCTCTCTCTCTCTCTCTCTCTCTCTCTCTCTCTCTCTCTCTCTCTCTTCTGTTGTTTTTCCTTTTTTCTCCTCAAAATCGATAATACGCTTAGATCGTAAAGTCGATTGACACGATCCTGTTAATCCTTCGTATACAATTGTTTTTCATTGAAACTGTTAAAAAATGTTAAAGAAAATAAAAAAAAGAAGAAAGTAAAAAAATAAAAGAAGGATTGAAAGAGACATCTTTTATCTCTGATAGAGCGAGAAGGAGAGAGAGAGAGAGAGAGAGAGAGAGAGAGAGAGAGAGAGAGAGAGAGAGAGAAGAATAAACGATTAAATTTAATCGGTTGCTCATATTATTTGATAGTGATATCGATATCGATAGTGCTACTGCAAATACAGTGACTCACGTAAGTATTTGAACATTTGCCATGAAATACTTGATTAATTATAATAAGTATATTATAGAACACTTACCGACATATTATTAACATTGGATGGAGGTATGACTCTCTAGATTATATAGGTATAGTTTCAAGCAAATCGAAATATATATACAATAGTTATGATTTATTTCTTACAAACATAAAAATTGCTGAAGCCACGAAAGTATTTGAACAGGTAACTTTTGAGCCTTTAATATTTAGTAGGACCACTTTTGGCACGAATAACGTCTTGTAAGCGATTATGCATACTCTTTACTAATTTTTCTGTAACACTGGTGATATGGAACTCCATATTTCAAGTATTTTGTCTTTTAAACTTGTTTTTATTTCATATTAAATTTTTGTAATTCTTTTCCTATTATTGCCCATAGATGTTCAATCAGGTTAAAATCAGGGCTTTATGGTGGTGTGACTAACATGTGAGGGGTATTGTATATAATCCATTTCTTAACAATTCCTGCGGTATGTTTAGGATCATTATCTTGTTAAAGTAAAAATCTTCGTAAATACCCAATTTTCTTGCACTTTCCTCTAAATTTTGTTTCAAAATGTTCAAATATTTGTATTTATCCATTGTTTCTTCTAAGAAGATCAAATTCCCGGTACCACCTGCTGCCATACACCCCCAGATCATAATTGAGCCACCCCCGTGTTTTACCGTAGCACACAAGTTTTCCACTTCCATCTCTGTATTTGCTTGTCTTCAAACAAACTTATGCCCGTTTGACCCAAAAACGTTAAATTTCGATTCATCTGAAAATATTACTTTATTCCAGAAAGAATCATCTTTGCTAATAAATTCTTCGGTTAATTTTAATCTTTTCTTCTTATTAATATTACTAATGTATTGGCTTCTTTCTGGGAACACTGGCATGAAAAATCATTTTTTCGTAGCACTCTTCTACATAATTCTGGATGTACATCTTTCTTGAAGTTCTGGTTAACTATCGTTCCAAATTCTGTAGCAGGAATCTTTGGATTTTTTTTTTTATTTCATGGACCAAAGCTCTTCTCGTTCCATTAATTTTTTTGGTCGACGTTAACGGTATTTATTTTTTGTAATTCCTCCAGATTTCGATTTTTTAATAATGTAATGTATCGTAAATCTATATATATTTAATAATTTCCTTATCTCACTGTATGTCTTTCCTTCTTTGCGCCACTTGACAATTAATATTCTCTTACTTTCAAAAATTTCAAATCTTTTCGGACACATGATCAATATCGTAATATTTCACCACGAATACTGGACTGTGACTAACAAATGTACATAAAACAATAACAAACGACCATCAATGTGTACAATTCATACCGGGAAAACTTTGTTTACATTAATTCTTGACATTAGTTCGATGTGTTTAAATACTTTTGTGGCTTCAGTAATCGTTACGTTTTAAGAAATAAATCATAACTGTTGTATATATATTTCGATTTGCTTGAAACTATACCTATATAATCTAGAGTCATACCTCCATCCAATGCTAATAATATGTCGGTAAGTGTTCTTTAATATACTTATTATAATTAATAAAGTATTTCATGGCAAGTGTTCAAATACTTTCGTGAGTCACTGTATAAAATAAACCAAAAGAGAAAACAACTTAAAACGATATGCGCATCTATTGGTTCGTGAGGTAGTATCATCCACGGGACATTTTCTTTCATGTATTATTCAAGACGATGTACTTCGTTTTGTCTCCACCTCTTCTTCCTCTTCCTACTTCAACAAAACTTCCCTCTCTCAGCAAGTAACACAAATTTTGAAATAATTCTCATATCGAACTTTCGACGTAGAAGATGCCGCGTCGGTTTATTGATCGGGCCGAACGAAATACGAATGTTACCGAAATTTTTGGTTTAGAATTGCTTTTTATTTTTTCTCCTTTTAATTTTGCTCTTTCTCTTTTTTTTTATATATATATTTTTTTATTTCCTTTTTATTTTTTCTCCTTTTTTTATTTTTTTCCCTTTTTTTTTTTTTTTAATTTTTTTTATGTACCCCTGACGCATTGTAAATCGCAAATCGTTCATAAAGTGCTTTCCTCCTTCTTCTTCTCCTTCTCCTTCTCCTCCCGTTTAGAAGATGAAAAATTTCATTTGATTTTTACTTTTTCGTGGATCATAAAAAAGTGTACGCCCGTGCGATTGAAAAACTCGGAGATATTTGCATCCACTCACTCTTACCATCAAATTACATTTATTTTCGTAGTATAATATGCATAACCGTGAGCCAAAATCGATAGCGATAATAAAGTTCGATATCGTATTTTCGTCACAGGAGCAAAACGTATAGGGTATGGTAGGAAATTGCAACGGAAGTGTCTTTCATTTTACTCTCGGCCCTACCGTCGCCATATCGCGAGCGTGCCATTCATTTCCGGAAACGTGTATCTATTTTTCCTTCGGACCGAGACTAGTTTTCAGTTTGTAGGTACTTTTTTCTTCCTTTTCTCGTTGAATACGAGGAACGTAGCGGCACGTACGAAACGTTGTTCTGTTTTTTTAAGTTATTTTTTCATTCCTCATTTCGTTGCGTTTAATAAATTATAATACTATTTTTAATTCATTTATATCACTTGTCTTTAAGACTTGATTTTTTTTTAATTACATTTTTAGGAAATAATATTATTATACCGTTGAGCTGATTTAAAAAATAAAGCAAGGCAATGAAGAAAGGGAAAAATTCATCGATCACAATTTTTTCTACGAAACTTTAATAAATAAAAAAAAAAAAAAATATAAATATATTTTCACATACATTAATATCTTCAATATTTTCTATCGATCGATCGATCGTTCAATCGATTTGAAATTTATTTTATTCCATTCATAAAAATAATCATATCATCCTTTTGAAATAACAAAAATTTTTTATTCATATTAATAATTAATGTTAAATTATTAAAAAGACATTTCAAATGATAAAAACTTTTCCTTTAACTCATTCTGTATAGTTAGCAACATATAATAGGTTACACCAGGAAACACGTACACGTTCAGATTGATCTATCAATAACGGTAGCCCAGGATCTATTCCACTGTCATTCGGATATCGCGGGTGGTTTATCTCGTCTGGCGAAGTTGATTATTTGCTTGGCATTTAACGTAGTACGAAGTGAGTTCACATTGCTATCCTCTCCTCCTCCCTCTGCCACCTCTTACCACGCAATACCCATCACCCATCAACCCCTCACTCCCACCCACTCCTACTATTCGAAGAGTATAGCAATAGCGATTGAGCTCGAGTGGCTACTTCAGCACGTTGCTCTCTTCGATCTCCTTGAATTAATTACCCTTAATAGTATTAGTTGCTCAGATTTCTACCATTTCGAGATACTAAACGAAAACGATCTAAGTTTATTCCTCGTATTTGATATTAACCTAAATCAAAGATATAGCGTATTTAACTAATCACACATTTTTCTTTGTTATATTATTTCTTTTTTCTTTTCCGTTTCCCTTTTTTTTTTTTGTAGAAAACTTCGTAAATGTAAACTCGTTTTCACAATTTTTGTTCGGTTTCATGTTATCTCTCTTGTTTTTAAAAAATAATTGTACTCGGTATTGAACGTGAAAAAATCTACGTACATGAATATATTCGTAAATAACTAAAGACTATAAACGTGTGTATGTGTGTATATGTTTTTATGGTATTGGTATTTAAAAGAAATTGCCTGGCATGCGAATTTCATGCGAATAAAAATAAGAAATAAAAAATAAAAAAAGAGTAAAAAAATATAAAAAAGCAAAGAGAGAGAGAGAGAGAGAGAGAGAGAGAGAGAGAGAGAGAGAGAGAGAGAGAGAGAGAGAGAGAGAGAGAGAGAAAATAAAGACACGCCACCACTAATAAGAACAATTCTAATGTGTGTTTTGCCCTACTTTTTCGAGCACGGACTGTTATTAGATCCGATCTATATATGTATGTATGCAAGACCGGTCGCGTGTCACCTGTTATTTTTAGATTTAAACCATTGGCCGCCTTCATAATTGGAACTTTTACTCGTTAACTTCGAAACCGTCGATCGTATACTATCGTGTCTTCGAATCGACAAATTTTTATCTTTCATAGAGAGACCATAACGCGAACACATCAATATATTTTCCTATATTACGGTCAATATTGATATATTTTCAAAGTGATCGTTGATAGGGCAAAAAGAAAAAATAATATCGCGCTTCGAAACGTCGTTCTTTTCAAGTTGATACAATCGTTCGTTCGAGTGATATACGCTTGAAATAAAAAAAAGAAAATCAACTTTCGAGTACACGCAAAAAGTACGCGACCCATTCACGTATGAAAACTGATCTACCACTACTACGGGTCACGTGACACGTAGTATTTCTTCAGCGTATTCCTATGTCTTCACTTCGTGGTTAGTTCTGACAACTTTTGTGGGTGAACGAATTAAATACCCTGCATGCGTATACATGTGTGTGTGTGTGTGTGTGTGTGTGTGTGTGTGTGTGCGTGTGTGTTGTGTCGTGTATATGACAAATTAATTTTTTTCTCTCAACTAAACAAGTTTTCTTTTTAATTTATATTTTAACATCGTACGATCAATGTCTAGGCTTTTAACGGATTACTTTTGTTGGATTTGAAATAAGTTGTATATGTATAAATAGAAGCAAACAAAATAAAATTGCAGGCAGATAAAAGAAATAAAAAGTATATATATGTAGTATATTAGAAAAGGGTGTGTGTGTGTGTATATATATATATTTATATATATATATATAAATACATAGGTATATAAAAATATACGTGTATAAATAACACAGTTAAAAAATAGAACGAGTGTTGATGAATCATCTTTTTCCGTTTCTTTCAATTGGCTTTATATAGGGTAAATGACCTAGTTATTGAACGCTTAAGACCATAGTTCAAGAAAAATGTCATGTGACTATGTTCGACGTTTTTTAACTTTGCCTAAGGGAACTATTATATTATCAAGGAAGATTAAAAGAATGTAGCAACGTAATATGGATTAAAAAAGAAATTAATTTTTAATTTTATAAAATTATAAAGGTAAATTATAAAAAGTTTATTAAATGGGAGACAAATTTAATTATTTTTCTGCATTTCGACAGTTACTGTACAATGAAAATAAACAAAAAATGAAAAAATTATATATCATATTGTGTGCGCGCGTGTGTGTGTGTGTGTGTGGATGTGTGGATGTGGATGTATGTATTGTATGTATATGAATATATAATAATCAATAAAATTAATTATTACAATATATAATAAATGCAATTAAAGTAACAAAATGGCTCGATTAACCTTTCATCTTAATTATAATGCGTCAGAAATGTATTTGACAATTGATGTAAAATTTTAAATATAGTAAAAAATATTTTATTCATGGTATTTAACAATGAGTTCTTATAGATAGATAGATAGATTTTTTATTCTTTCCCTCAGGGTTTGAAGGCGCTTTTCCAGAGGAGCGTACCCAAACCTATTACAATCCTTTTACAAATCTCCTCATCAATCGCCGTATCCTCCACACCTATGCCTATATTTACATCTAACTTACATTTAACTAAACCTACCTTATAACTAACACAATTATCTTACTTACTAGTCAACTTAATATAAACTACTAATCACAAAACAATCAAATAACAACTTAACCTAATTTAACAACTAAAATTATTAAATATCCAAGTTGACTACACGAGAGAGAGAGAGAGAGAGAGAGAGAGAGAGAGAGAGAGAGAGAGAGAGAGAGCGCTAGTTCCCTGACCACGGGCTTCCGGTATCACATACATACAAACATTTACCTTCTTTCAGATTCAATAAGTTCTTATATTATAGACGTTAAATTTAATATAATTATAAATATTAAGTTGCTTATTATTTACTGTTATAATAATGTCTTTTGTGGCGAAATAAAATATAAAACTTTAATGAATGGTAATTAATGTTCACTAACTAAACATATTCTCTAGTTATCTATTCTAAGTTATCTATTTTTTATTTTTCTTTATACGAAGAAAAATATCTCTAAAAACTTAGACGAATCCAGAAGTTGATGAATTACATAGATAAGAGAAGATAATCTGTTCTAAAAGTCTGTAATAAAAGATGGTTTACTTTATTTTATTTGTGAAATTAATAGACATCTAATGACATTTTTCGATTTTATTGTAACATTTCAGAGTAAACATCTATACTTGACAATATACTTATTTCAAACAATTTCAAATTAAACGTTAACATAAATTTGTAAACAATGAGAGGTAGACGGTATTTTAAATTATTGATAAAGAAAGCTTTAATTATTTATATAAAGAAATTAAATAACGAATTCATCTAGTCATTTTAAATTGAATCTGAATATTAACAATAAAGAACGAGTTAGTTTAATTAATAACCAATTTATTCTTAATTTCTTCATTGTTCATTATTTCCCTTTTTTATGAGTTCAGTAATTACACTTAGAATAATTACCATTAATTAAACCACATTAACTCTTTATATTTTAGATTGATAACGCACGTATAACATAATTCATTACATATTGAAAATACGTAAAAAATTGATACTCTGTAATTTACTTTTTTTTCTTTTGGTTCAAGAAACATTAGATGATGTAATGGAACTTATAGTACTACTTGTGGATACTAAAGTGTACTATTTACAATTTATAGTTAGTGAAACGTTTGAATACGAACAAATAATTAATTTTCTCACGATACAATATGATCAGACTTAAAAGAAAATATACATATATACACGTATACAAGAGAGACAGGGAAAGAAACAGAGAGAGAGAGAGAGAGAGAGAGAGAGAGAGAGAGAGAGAGAGAGAGAGAGAGAGAGAGAGGGAGAGAGATGACTTGATATACATAACACTATGTACGTTATAGAGGGTTAAATAAATAGACATATTAATTCAAAATAATAAAAAAATAAAAGGAAATAAAGAAATAAACAAAATAAAAAGGAAAACCGGAATCTAGAATAGAAGATAATAGCTTGTAAAAGGGCAGAGGCCGCATTTCATGAAATTGTCCTTGAACGGAAGCACAATCGATGCTTGTCTCTCTTTTGCTTGTTTCTCACGAGGGGTGCCCGCACCGATCATTTTCCCATTCTCACTGGCATTACCGATGGAAATGTTGAAAAAAGAGATGTAGGCAATTATCATAGTAGGTCGATGAAGGTGACCCGAGTGTGTTCTATGGTAGACCGGAGATTGTACATCGGAATTATAGGCCTCTGGCACGCCATCTTAAAGTGTATTTCACGGTAACCACCTTCGTAACGCCCGAGCTGTAATGTTACTTAACGAGCTAACGCTCGATAATAAATTACTCGTACGAATGACTAGAATCATTGTATGAATCTACTACAACAATTAACGTACTCTTGTTTCTCCGTATATAAGGAAGTATTGTTCTTTTGTTTTCTTTTTTTCTTTTTATTTTCAGTTATTTGAAAATAAAAATTAATATTTCTTTGTCAATCGTTTTCTAACATTTGCAAATAATTTGTTTCTTTATTAAATTGTCGTTGTGTAAAACTGATTATATTCAATAATTTTTAAATGAGAGAACAATTACATAAACATAACTTTTTGATAGACCTAATTTATGTACATATGTATATTTATTTTTATAGAAAATTAAGAATATTTTTTTTTTTTTATTTTATCAATAACGTTCAATAATTGAGAGTATCTTAAAAGTTGTTAGGTTCGTATTAAAATTTGGCATTTTTCTTTTTCTATAATATATAAATTTCATTGTTAAAGTTAAACGGATCTTAAAGTGAAAAATAAAAAAAACAGAAAAGCCGCAAACTTTTTCAATAGTTCTGGAATATCGAATGGTTCTATAATTCGTAAATTTTTTTCTAGAATTTAACAGAGAACTGCATGTTCAGAGTTAAAAATTATTATTTTTTTATTATTAGTAGATACATTATGAAGTTGATTAGAATAATCGTTTTACTTCATTGGTCAGTATCGACATCACCAACATCATTAATTTGATGTACTTTGTATTTTATGAAGTTGTTGATTAGTTAGTCGATCGTGTTTGTTCGTAGGTCATTAGATTAGCGTCGTATGATTAATTTTACCTACTTTCTATCGTATGGATTTAATAATTATAATCATTTTATTTCACGTCTCACATAATATAAATTGTGAATTATTTTGAATAGATATTCACTCGTTATCGTCGAATGCTTTATTTAACAATTAATTATTCTGGCAATTGCTTTTGATCGACCTTCGATTAGTGAAGTATAAATTTTATTATTATTATTACCGTTACTATTATTACTATTATTTTTTATTACTTTTTCTTTATAGCTTCAGTAACAGTCATTTACACATTTTTCGCAAAGTAGAAAATTGAGAAATGAAATAAATATTATTAATAAACAAAACGATTTTATAGTAATCAATACGAACATCGTTTTAATTTCGATTTAATACGCAACACGTTTAGGTTAATCAATAGCTTTATATTTCTTGATTAGACATTAATTAGAAAATGTTTAATTTACAAAAGACACATTTAAAAGAGATTTTTATATGCTATAAAAATTATCAGAACATTATTTTAATATCTACACACATACCCATACACAAACGTGTGTGTGTGTGTGTGTGTGTGTGTGTAGAGATAGATAAATAGATAGGTAGATAGATAGATAGATAGATAGATAGATAGAGAGAGAGAGAGAGAGAGAGAGAGAGAGAGAGAGAGAAAATATCAGGAATAATTCACAATATATACAACGATTGCTATCAAATTGATTGAAAATTTATGGGAAGATGAAACGGATTATACTTTTTATTACGATCGATAAGATCGCATTAACGTTTACACCATGGTCTTCGTTTTCTTGTAAAGTTATTGTTATCCTTCCTTGTCACACTTCGTCCTTGTTTGACAGTTTCTCTTTAGCGTGAAAATAACATTGTACTTATATGCACTGTCATACGCTAGCTGTGGCCTTTCCAAAAGTAAACTTTCCGCTTGCGGCATTAAAACACGGTCTTTATCGTAACGTAGTCACGTTGTGTTGTAGCAAAATATGTAGGTATATCTCTATATACATTCGCATAAGTATGAATGAAGGAACGTATTGTGTAGAACTTTTCTTTCTCTCTCTCCCTACCTCTCCCTCACCTTCTCCCTCTCTCCTTATCCCCTTCTCTGTCTTCCTCACTTTCTCTCTCTCTCTCTCTCTCTCTCTCTCTCTCTCTCTCTCTCTCTCTCTCTCTCTCTCTTTCCTTTAGCAAGATCCAAAGGATATTTTTATAGGCTATGCACAGAGGACGTTCGTAACCTTGATCAATAGACAATATGCGTAGTTGTGAATACGATGTTATTCTTGCCACTAGTAGAGTAACCATTACTACCAGTTAAAATACAAACATTATGTTCTGCGATATCTAGGGGAAAGGAATCGATAAGTACGAGCGACGGCTTTCCTTTTTTTTCTTCCTTCTACCACCGGCTAATGGCTTTTTGAAGCTCGTGTATATATATAAATACTTACTTACCTACACATTATACGTAGACATATATATATAGGTAATATAGTAGAAAAATTAAAAATTACATCAAACTAGAGGAAGTATTATTCGTTTATGCGATGATCATTTTCGAAGAGGATGGAAAAAGAAATTTTTAAGAAAGCATTTATGTAATCTTTTTTAATTTATTATAATTAATTAGTCCATTCGATATTCTATCATATATGTTTGGTATTTATTGGATAATCGTTTGGAATTAACTCTATTTTTTCTTTATATATATATATATATATATATATATATATATATATATATATATATTATACAAACTGATTACTAATTAATGTCTAATCAAGAAATTTAAAGCTATTGATTAATCTAAACGCATCACGTCTTAAATCGAAATTAAAACGATGTTCGTATTAATTACTATAAAATCTTCTATTTATTAATAATATATATATATATATATATATATATATATATATATATTTATATTAACATATTAGTTTCGTTAACTGCAGAGAATTTTATTATTTATGTAATCAATTTCGAATTGTTGTATCAAACGTACCTATGCTATCTCTAATTGTATAAATGTAGTATCGTTTTCTCTTTTTCTATTTTCTTTTCTCTTTTTTCTTTTTTACAAATTCGCGCAATTTCGAAGAAAATAATCATAAAGAATTATAATGGGAAATGGTGTATCCTTTTAATCCTTCTGTGAAAATTAATTCCTCTATTTCTTTCCTTTTTCGTTTTTTTTTTTTTTCCATCGAAAAAGATCCATGTACGAATGATGATAATCTTGTATGAAAAATCCTGTGAAAAAAAATTATTTCAAGTCAGACGGATAAAAATTCATTGAGATATATGTGCGCTTATATTAGAGTAATGTAATATCGAGAAAAACACGTTTAAAGCTTAAAAGTATCATGAAACGATCACACACAATTTCACGATGATTGTTACAACTACACATTATTAGTTCGACTTTCGATGTAATAATCTAAAGCTGGTAATTATCAGGTCAGTATTTTTGAACATTCGATTCGGTATTTTAAATAAATAATCAATATTTGTAATAAAATATTAATGCGTAATATGATGAGTGACTACATAATACTGATATTTAATTATTTATACTTATGAAAATATTTATATACACACGCACACACGCACACACAGAGGATATATTTTGCAACCCTACCTGTCAGATACGGATCGGATAACTCGGACTCCTTACTCCAAGTTGATATATACTTTATTGATACAAATATGATAGGTGTTACAACGTTATATACTACGGCTCTTTCCTCTTTTCCTTACTTAATCAAGGCTTTACTCTTTGTTAATCTACTCAGGACTACACGTGATTATCTTAATTCTGTTCTCTGATCTTTTCCTCTCGTTGGTCCATTCAAGACCGTCCTTCCCGTTGTTCTTTTCCGATCATGTAAACTCTGTAGCTTTTCTCATCCCCAATTGCATACGTGCATACGCATTCGGTAACTCTTATAGCCCTTTGTCCCATCACTTGTTTCATTATCTACCTTACCCATGCTGCAATTCTATCTCACTCACTCTCTTAATATTTCAGCTCCTTCTCTTCCCACGTAAACAACGTAATTCACAAAGGACAGACGTCGCTATTCGACTGTTGACCGATTTGTCACACACACACACACACACACACACGCGCGCGCGCGCGCGCGCGCGCGCGCATGCCAACAGCTAACAAATGCCAAAACCTTCCATCTTTTATTCGACTATCGATAGATTTATTTATCTCATGCACCCATACATACAGCTAACTCTGGAACCTTTTATCCCTTGCCCAACTATCGGTAGGTTTATCCCACACATATATACGCACATAAGTGCGTGCGATTCTAGGACCATCCAGCTTTTCTTCGACCGATAGATTTAATTATTTCATGCACACATACACGTACACAACTAGCCCTTGAACCTTCAAACCCACACACACATATATATTAAACATTGATTTTACAGAATATATATCATTTATCAATAAAAATATTTGTCAAATAAATAAAATTGATAATTTAAACGAATGTATTATTGATATTTGAAAAATTAATAGAATACGACGAAAAAAGAAAAAAAAGAGAATAGTTCCGATTATTTCAAATCGTTACAATGTCCTATCCGTTTAATAACGTCTTTACTTACTATATGGCCTTCAATGATAAAGACATGAAGGGTATAATAGAGTCGATTATTATTATTCTTTCGTATATTATTCGCTGAATGAACATTGTCGCGTTAGATATAGTCGGACATTTAAACACATCGCATGCGCAACCTACCATGAAACGTTCAATTATACAAATTGGATATATGTAAATTGCGACTATATACTATGTATCCATGCATATATGTGGATATGTATGTACGTATTTGAAATACACTTTCTCTAACTGTTTCGATACTGTTACAAAATTGGATTTATTATTTACCCGTTGAAACGATAGAAAGTATGTTATTGTTGAACGGCACAGATCGGAACAAAGAAAGCCGTTAACGATATATTCTTACGATTATCTATCTATCTATGTTCTCTATATCGTGTCTGTATGCGCGAATACTCATGCACTATTTTCACGTTCTTATTTTATCTAAGCGTTTGAACATGTATTATCCATTATACAATATTAGGATTAATTGTATTCTTTGGAATTGACTTGTTATTTGGATATCTCTCTTTATGTCCCTTTAAAGAGCGAATTTATTTAATCCGATGATAATTAAGAATTAAACTTTTATTTATAACCGTGAATAAATTTCAACTTTACGTCGATTTACGGTTTTAATAGAAAACCGTAAAGTATCTACTTATATATCTACACACATACACACGCACACACGCATATTTTCTTCTCTACCAAAGCAAAAATATTTTTCTCCAATTAGGATTACAGTTTGCGATATTTATATCGGGGAAATCATGATACACGTCTTTTTTTTTTTCGAACAATATCTATTGATTTCTATTGACTAAATTACATATTTTCGCAGGAAATAAAAATACGCTTGAATAAACCCGTATAAAAATTATTTTATCCATAAAATATTCGCGTATAAGGCTGGCTATCAGGTGTTGAAAAAAAAAGAAAAACTAAAAAGTTAAAAAGAAAAGATAAATTGAAAAATAAATTGAAAACAACGATTTTGTTTTAGGTTCATGGTGGTATTGGTGTGCCTCATATTTAGTGTATTGTCAACGATAGACCAATACAGTAACTTCGCAAACGAAACTCTGTTTTGGATGGTAAGTTGATAAATGTAATAATTAATCTTCGAGTATATCATTTATCATATTATTATCATTTTATCGAGCTAATTATTATCCATAAATTCGCATACTTTTCATTTTCTGTTCCTTTTCATTTTCTCATCTTTTCGTTTCTTTTTTCGCTTCTTTTTTCTTAAGGAAACCGGCCAAGGCTCGCCTACTTTAATATCAATCCGTCGTAATTGAGTTGCAATATTTAAAAGAGAAATTTTCTCGATGGATCTTTCTTATTTTATATGCCGTGTCCCATATTTGAATTTAATGTCCAGCTAATGGACGAAAGCGTTATTTAAAACGGATTCTTTTTAATTTTGCAAACTGTCACGCTAAGTGATAATCACTTCGTATGGTAATAAGTAATGACAATGGTATACAAATAATAAAATATACTATTAATGAAAGGTGAGAGGGGTATGAGTATATAATAAATAAAAAGCATAGTGAATGTTTTTTTCTTTAATATTACATTTCAATCTGTCGTTAGTCAGTGCTTTTAATAAATTCGAGAGAATAAAAATATGATACGATTTTGTGATAATATAAATTATCTCTTATATATATTTAAACTCGACGGATCAATTTCATGCGTATCCATTATTTCACGGAATTTTATTTCGAATAATTTATATTAAATTGTAATATTCTCAATGAAATAATAAAGTATACTTGATATATAATTAATCTTATATTTTATAGATTTGAATTCCATACATGTCCTATATTCGTACGTTCTGTAACTATTTTTAAAGCATAATTATTTTGTAAATAATTATATTTCTTTCACATTAATTATTATCTCTTAACTAATATTACTTTATTACCTTTGATAATATTTCTATGCAATGTTTTATAATTCTCCGATGTAGAGCAGATTTATTTATAACCTCAATAGATGAAAATTTTAATATGCATTCATAGTTTTGTTTTGTTTTTTTATAAAATTAAATTAAAATTAAATTTTCGTTAGATATAATATTTACGTTAAGTTATTATGAAATGACTTAAAATTACCATACCGAGTATTATTAATTATTTTCTTTATTAGGAAATATGTTTGGTGGTGTTCTTTGGTGTGGAATATTTGGTCCGTCTTTGGAGTGCGGGTTGCAGATCAAAGTACATGGGATGCTGCGGGCGGTTGCGATTTATACGAAAACCGATTTGTATCATAGGTGAGTACTAAATGTAAATGAATTTTCTGTCGGTCTCTATTTTCTGTCCATCTCACTTACCTTCAAATCTCTCTCTCTCTCTCTCTCTCTCTCTCTCTCTCTCTCTCTCTCTCTCTCTCTCTCTCTCTCTCTCTTTCTCTCTGTCTCTCTCCGGACAAGCATCGTCGCATTGCGCATTGTCGTTCGAATCGAGTCGTTAGCATAGCATTCAATTAATCTGATATGTTCTCTGTCGCACATAAGTTCGACGTAATGAGATATCCATTCAGAGAAATGTAGGAGCTCAACTCTGGGAACGTCGAAAATCAATTTAGAACAAGGATCCACAAAACAGTGTCTCTCTCTCTCTCTCCTCTCTCTCTCTCCCCTCTCTCTCTCTCTCTATCTCTATCTATTTATCCATCCATCCATCTATCTATCTATCTATCCATCTATTCATCTATCTACCTACCTACCTATCTATCTATCTATCTCTATATCTATCCATCTATCTTTCTATCTATTTATCTATCTATATCTTTCACTTACTCCGTTGAGATTAGGGAAAACGATTAGGTGGTCAGATCAACGTTAAAGCCAAAGAGATAATTATCAGTGTTATCTAATGCGGAATGTTGCACCCGTGGTTTCTCTGTGTATACGCGTTATATGCATCGTCGTTTTGTCTTTTTTGTTTTTATCAAAATCACGGAAGATAGCTCCGTAATTTGCTTAACTCAAATCTGATTAACATGCAGAGAAAGAGAAATCGGCTCCGAGAGATCAAAACGAGCTCGTAACCGAATTTTAAAAATTTTGCTTTTGATTAAATTTGAATTATCCTTTTTCTTTTCTTTTTGTTTTCCCTGAAGCTCTTTGAACGATCAACAATTCGTTTTTCTAATCGATTTGAAGAGAAAACAAATTGTGTCGATAATTAAATAAATATTTTAACTGTTTCGAGATGAACTGAGAGAAATAGATAGATGAGGAGGGAGTGGAGAGGGAAGGGCGGGAAAGGGGAGAGAGAGAGAGAGAGAGAGAGAGAGAGAGAGAGAGAGAGAGAGAGAGAGAGAGAGAGATAGCGAGCGAGCGAGCAATGACGTACATTGAACTACACGAAACAGCATCGGGTTCAAGAGGAAAATGAATCCAACTTGCTTGTTAAACGGCTAATAATAATCACGATGGAATATTAATTGGATATACTGTGTGCATGCTTGTATGTACATAGTGCGTATTGATCGGTAATACAAAAATTTTGATTAATTAACTCGAAATATCTCGGAAACGAATCAATTCCATTTGCATGCACTTCTCTCCGTCTTTCTATTTTACTCTCTTTCGAGATCAAAATGAAACCAATTATTACGATCGATTCGAGAGATTGCTCGTTCGAAATTATTAGGACGAATGCTACGAAGAAAATTTGACTGAATTTCGTACTCCTCTAATAGCAATACGGTAATTTAAAATGGTATTCAATGAAAAATAATATTATAATTGAATATCGTAACGTCTTCTTCTTCTTCTTAATAATTTTAACGATGGTTCTTTTTACTAATTCTTTGTTTTTTTCTTTTATTTTTTTTTCCCTTTAATACCGCAGATTTAATCGTTGTGGTGGCATCCATGGTGGTTCTTTCGGTTGGCAGTAACGGTCAGGTTTTTGCAACTTCCGCCATAAGAGGGATAAGATTTTTGCAAATACTGCGGATGCTCCATGTCGATCGTCAAGGTGGTACATGGCGACTTCTCGGATCAGTCGTCTTTATTCATCGTCAAGTGAGTAAAAATTAAATATAAAGTGAATATTTAAAAACGTATTACAAATATACATACATATATATATATATATATATATATATATATATATATATACAGAAATATAATAGAAAAATTACATTATCATAATCGATTTTAATTTTGAATTTAATTCGAAGAACTATATTGTTACACTTATGTTATGTTGTCCATTAAACCTTTCGCTACCATGAACGACTATAGTCGCTCGCCACGAAATCTTTCTTACATACCACGGCCGACTAAAGTCGCTCGTCACGAAATCTTTCTTACATATCACGGCCGACTAAAGTCGCTCGCTACGAAATCTTTCTCGCATACTACTGTCGACTAAATTCCCTCACCACAAAATTTTCCTCGCATATCACGGTCGACTGAAATCGCTCGACACGGAATCTTTCTTACATATCACGGCCGACTAAAGGCGCTCGTCAAGAAATCTTTTTCGCGTACCACGACCGATTAAAGTCGCCCATCACGAAAGTCAATGAAGGAAGATTAGATCAAGTGGAGGAACTAATTATTGAATAAAAAAAGTAAATATTGATTAAATTATAAGCGAACGCTTCATGATCGACAGAAGAATTAAATCACGGCCTATAATCTTGTGACATGGTGGCCGATTTTGCGAGAGCGATTAGACGATCGAATTCGTGATAATGAAATGTGAAAATGATTTGACTACGTCGAATATTAATATATAGATACGTTTTAATTATGTAACCGTACAAATTTAATTATGTAACCAATTCATTTTTGATATAAACGATTAATTTTCACCATAATTCGTTATATATATATATATATATATATACATATATATAAAGGGAAAAAGGTAACAATATCGTTTATTAAAGACATGAAATTAATTGGCCTGATTAATAGAGAGAAAGAGAGATAGAGAGAGAGAGAGAGAGAGAGAGAGAGAGAGAGAGAGAGAGAGAGAGAGAGAGAGAGAGAGAGAGAGAGAGAGAGAGAGATACGAATAAGTTGATTAAAATGTTTTCGTTCATTTCGATCTTTACTATAGTGCATTAAGTTTGACCGCAGCATTTTCGAACATGTTTTCTGGTGCATATACAAAGAAAAGATACCTCACGTATAAATTATCCTGTCCGTCGCAATTGTTCCAGGCAAGAAAGTGTAATGAGATAAGGAAAAGCGGAACCTCGACTTAATTTATTTCTATCGCGCGAACAAACACGAGAAGCCGTTGTGATTCGGTAGAAAACGGCAGGAAGATAAATCGTTCCGTGCATTTTAATGATTTTCTTCCCTATTTCTATCCTTATTACACCAAGCGCCGTCTTATCGGCGAAAAGAACGATTCGATTTTCTCTCGAATTTCTACTATCTTTTTATTCTTCTCTTTTTCTTTTATTTTTCTTTTACAGGAGCTGATCACGACGCTATACATCGGGTTCTTAGGTCTTATTTTCAGCAGTTACTTCGTGTACCTTGCCGAAAAAGATGCTGTCGGGCCCGATGGGAAGACAGATTTTTCTAGCTACGCCGATGCACTTTGGTGGGGTGTGGTACGTTTCTAAAACATAAATAAAATAATAATTAAAATAACAATAATAACAAATAAAAGAATTTCAACAAATTTAAGATTAAAAAAAGTGTTCAACTTACTTTTTATATATAACAACAAATTTTATTTCTATCATTATAATAACAATAAAATAATAAAGTTATTGTATTAAAAATAATTAATATATATATATATATATATATATATATATATATATATATATAAAGAAAAAGAGTTTAAACAAGTGTTGAGATTTGAAAGGTAGCACGTTTTATCTACACTCTGTCTAACAATAATCTTTAGATTACATATTATTAACTATAGTAAAACAGAAAAATCAATCATATTAGAAATAATAAAATACCAAAAAAAAGAGGTATTCGATATATAAATAGTGAAGAGTACAGGTAAATAAGAAATAAATTTTCTCTTCAAAAATAAGTTTTATCTCTGTAATTATTATTTTTTTCTTATCGTATTTCAAATTTCGAATTTGTTGCGCAAGCATGTAGAGGAGACGATCGATGTTGCGTTTTCGTGTGTGTGTGTTAAAGGAGAGAAAGGGAGACACGTCTCTGTTCGTGGTCACGTCATCATGCATTAGAACGAAACAAGCCAAATCCCTTTATATCGTGCTGTTGAAAGTTACCGTGTAATGTTCGGACCTGCGTCGAATACATATTGCGTACCAATTAATCCTCACTCGGTTGACTTCCAAAACGAAACGAATTTCAGTGACGTAATGTTTGTAATCGATAATTTGCAAGAAATTGGATAATGTACAAAATAAGAAAAAAATTATAATGATAATACTAATGACAATGATAACGATATTCGATTTAAACAATATTAATTCCTTTATAACACAATATAACTTTGAACTCACGCAAATTTTATATCTGTACTTCGTTGAGCCTTCGTTTCATTTT
>OU964962.1:2461771-2466771 GCA_918808275.2 Dolichovespula sylvestris | reverse complement strand
TATATATATATATACATACATATATATATATATATGTATGTATGTGTGTGTGCGTGTGTGTGTGTACATTTATTTATTTATCTTATTATCCACATGTATATATACATACGTATACATGTGTACATATATGATATTATGTGCATATATATGCGATATAATCACGTTTTATAATACACTCGAATTTTTCTTTGTATTTATATCTATAAATCACATAGTTATCATAAACATCCCCGATTTTATACACATATTTATGCATTCAGGTCTCTTAATAAAAATACTTCGAAATTATGCATCGAATCGTGCTAATTGTAAAAAAAAAAAAGAAGAAAGATTGGAAACATGTATCCCGAGCTTTCAAGATTTATTTATTTTTCTTTTTTTTCCTTTTTGTTCAACGAAATTATGAAAAGCTCAGTTAACTTTATTCCTCGGACTACGACGAAGTTACTGCCTATGCAACACTTTTCTATCCGCACTTTGTATATCAGCCCTGTTCCAATTAATAAAGTGTACGCTTTTATAAAGACAAAAAAAAGAAAAAAGAGACCCGATTACTCGTGCGTGGTTTAATTTCCGATGAACGACCGCGACCGATCGCGGAAAAGAGAATTCTCGTGAAAATTTATCGAGAGGAAAAAAGGTTGGGTGAGGGAGGAAATGGAGGGAGGGTGGTTGGGTGCGGTGAAGTCATAATCGATCGAACAAAAATTTTTCACGTTTATCGCGGCTGTACATACATGCGCCCTCATAATAATTTGTGCACTTTTAAAGCTTAGTGTGACCATTTGTTGTATCACGGATCCATGTTGCGCTTTTCTTTCAAGTAGAAAAAGAATAACTAAATATAAAAACAAAAAAAAAATAAACTGGGAACGAGAGAACGAGCGATGAAATTCATTTTTTTTTCTTTTTCTCTTCATCGAGCAAAAAATTATTTATTTATCAAAAGGTGAAACAATATATATACATATCACCCGTATTTTTTTCCTTTTTGCTATTAATTATTTTTTAATATTGACTATTTTACTATTAATTATTTTTTACGTTACAAATAAATCTTTGCATTTACATTAAGTAATGTATAATTACAAAAATGCTTTTTTTTATTATTAATTATTTTTCATTACTTGTGTTATATATAAATAATAGTTCATAGAGTAAAAATTTAAAAAATAATAGCGTTTAATGCAACAGTACCAGTATTTTTTATTGAAAATTCCGGCATTGTTCATTAGCCAACTTAACAAGATCATGATAGGATGTGTGTATATATATATTATAATTATATTATAATATATTATATTATAATATAATATAAATAATATAGAAATGATATAAAATAGAGATTATGTACGCAATTAATTGTCAGATCTTCAAGAGATAACTAATTTTATTTCGACAAATTTGCGTCTTACAAAATATAGATGTAAGCAAAAAGAAATCGATAAATTAATAAGTACGAACACATTGGTCTGACTACAATGCATGTCCCGAATATAAAAGTGTTGAAACGATACCGGAAGATTGAAAATAAATGTTTATCGTTCGTCCTTGAAGATATTTATGAATGTATAAAAAGGGTGAAGGATATAGTTTGCTTAGAATGTTCGTAACATTTTTCTCTAATTGTTTGCATGATATTATCGATACCATAAACGTATGAGGCATGTACATATATATATATATGTGTGTGTGTGTGTGTTTTTTACATGCTTATGTGCTGTTTTTGCCTTTTTTGTTATTTGCATCGCTTCCAAGCGCAATAGCTTTCCTACACGTATTTCTCAAGCACATCCGGCGCTTTAGGGATTTTACGCTCATCGCGTTACGTGAAATTTATCTCTTTTCTTCTTATTGTATATATTCTTTTTTTTCTTTTTTTTTTTTATTTCCTTTTTATTTCTTTTCTTTTCTTATTTTTTCGAGACCTCTCTTTTTATTCCACGATGTGATTTCACTTGTTTCACGTCGTTGCTATGCGGTTTTATTCGAATACGAAAAACGTTACATATCTGATGCATAATTGATACAAAACTCGACGTTCTCGATTAGTTTTGCTTTCCCAGCGAGTTTCCCCAATGTCAAATTGTTTGTTCGGTAAATCAGTTACTACAGATATTCAGGAGAAACGCGAAACACGAAACGCGAAACACGAAACGCGTAATGCGCGCGACCATTAATATTCATTTAGATTCTAGAAGTAAGTTTTCAGTAAGTTTCTCCGATCAATTTTTAAGGAAACGTTCAAACAACGAAGCGAATATATTTATATACAATTTACTAACAAACACGATATTCTTCGCATTTTTGACGCAAAGTATATTTTGATTGAATCGGCTTTTTTCCTGTTTTTTTTTTTTTTTTTTTTTACGAATTTTTCCGTCGATAAGAAAAGAAAAGTACTTTCGATCGAGCGTAAAATCCGCGATACGACAAAGATTTATGTCTTCGAGGGGAGAGAAAATGAACGTAACAGAGAGAAAAGAAAAGAGATCTACACGCAAAGAGAGAGAGAGAGAGAGAGAGATGGATAGAAAAAAGGAAAGAAATCTTTAAGCTTCTCCTCCTCCTCCTCCTCCTCCTCCTCCCCTTCTCTGGTATCCCGGTGCTAATAACAGAGAGAGAGAGAGAGAGAGAGAGAGAGAGAGAGAAACAGAAACAGAGAAAGAAAGGAAAAAGAGAAAGAGCCGGTGCTCACTTGTAGGGATAGTGCATGTTGTGTTCGACGTGTGTTGTAATGGGAGGGCACCGGGGGTTCAGTCTCTGATGATCCAGGTGGCAAAGAAGGCGAGCGTACTGAAGAGACGGAAATCTCGTAACCGGATGGACGTCCAGCAACAGCAGCAACAGCAATCTTTACCACCAGTAACGATATCCGGTAGTATATCGGCCAGTGGCGGCGGTGCTGCTGCATCACAAACCGACAATCAGCGTCTCGAGAACGAGGGAGATGTTGTATTTTATATGGAGGAACCCAAGGCGGGTACTCCTAATCGTGCCAGGCGTGACAATCGGTGAGTCTGTCTTCTTTAATTTCTTTATTTTTTTTTTTTATTTTATTTTTTATTCTAATCTTATCTTATTTAATACTCCGAAACTCTGCTCGACATTTTTCGAAATGTTTTTTTTTTTTTGTTATTAACTAACGTTAATATAATCGTCTAAAGTCCTCATTACTTATTTGTTATAATACTCTCGTTGATCATTAGATAATCATTAGAAGGCTCATTATCGATGTTGTTAACGTAGAGATGAGAGACCCGGATGGTTAATATGGAAAATTATAATTCGTAAAAACAGTCGAATGGATAAATTAATTAATCCTAACTATGTTTTATATCCTTTTCATATAAAGAAGATAACATATATTTTTATTGATATTTTTTTTTATTAAGTTTCAACGTCAAATTTTTCCGTTCTCTTATCGATGAACGACAAATGGCTTTTTTTTTTCTTTTGTTTTTGATTCGACTTATTGTTAGCGAATTTTAACGCAACTAATCGCGTATAAATTTTTGCAATAATTTATCCAATGATATGGTTGATCAATCTACAGCTAAGATCATATTGATATATCATCCTTTTTTTTATTTTTCCCCTTTTCTCCTTCGACTCGATTCACCAAAAATTAAGATTCCGCCGAGTAGCTGATTCAGCGCGAACGTAGACGCGTTGTTTCGACGTTGAATTTCAAATAGATGTAAAACGAGTATGGTAAATATAGTGGTGCGGACGGTAGATAAAAAAAATAGAGAGAGAGGGGGGATGGGAGGGTGGAAAAGAGAGAGGGAGAAGGGTTGATACGCAGCAGAAAGTAAATGAATCCTCTCGAATGTACTTGCAAGTGCAACGTTTGCGTTAACGGTTTATCCTTGTCTATGTCTTTTCGTCCATTCTCTCTCTCTCTCTCTCTCTCTTTCTTTCTTCCTTTCTTTTCCTTTATCTCTTTGTCTTCAACCCTCAGTCTCGGTCAAAAAGAGATCTAAAAGACTTCAAAAGATTGAGAATGTGAGCCGAGATGTGAGGCGTAGCATCAAACGAATTGTTTTCTTTTTCTATATACTACACATCCCTTTTCTTTTCACTTTTTCCTTTAGTTTTCATAGAAAACTATCATCCTTTATCCCACATAATATCGTATATTTATAGATTATTAAATTATAAACCTCTTTCCACTTGCTTTAATATGACGAGCCACTAATTTAAATTCTGATGTGGCTAACCCATTGTCAATTTTATTTCATCCTTCACTGAAAACAGATTTCGTTTGACTTTATCTACGTACACACATACATATATATTTATATATATGTATGTATGTATGCACATGCATATATACCTACTATGTGTATTCACTAACATAATTGGTGATACCAGCATCCAACACAGATGATAAAAGCTTTGTCCCTTAGGCTCTATCAGTAGCATCAAACTGACCCGTTTCGTTCGTATAGCTAGCTCTCGTAAATTGTTGTCCGAAATAACGTTACCGTTAGTCCGACGAGTTTACGGAGGCTGCGAGCAATGACCATTTATCATGCAGGAAACGTTTAAATATTTACTTCAATCTACCACAAATTAGGTACGATAAGGAGAGGATCATAGCGAACGTGAAACGCGTAATGTCCAAATAGATTCGACGAAATTGAATCCATTTGTTCTTTCTCTCCCTCGTTCTCTCTCTCTCTCTCTCTCTCTCTCTCTCTCTTACTCTGTTTCTCTTTTCATACATCATTCCTATTTCTTTCCCAAGGGTAACCGCGAGGGTAAAAAAAACAGATAAAAATAGAAGAAAAAGATCAGAAAGGTAGAAAGGTCTAACTCGCGTGTACGAAGGAATCAAATTAATGGACATTAATTTATAAATCGTATATAGGATCCCTAATGCTTATACTCCATCTTTTTCGCTCCATCAAAATTCCTACAATTTTTTATCACGAGATTATTAAACGTTGGTTGGTAAACGCGATACATATACGTATACTGGAAATTCCTGTAGA
>OU964962.1:2454271-2459271 GCA_918808275.2 Dolichovespula sylvestris | reverse complement strand
ATTTACGAACACGACGACACGAGAATAAATCCCTACCACTTAAATATTTCACCGAGATGTTGGAAAGAAGAACGTATGTATATATGTATATCCTTGGTTGCTTTGCTACTGTTACTACTATTTCTAGTACTATTACTGCTGCTACTGCAGTGGCTGTTGATGTTGTTATTGCCGTTGCTGCTGGTGCTGCTGATGCTGCTACTGGTGCTACTGGTACTGTTGGTGTTGCTGCTGTTGTTTCTGCTGCTGTTGCTGTTGCGACTGGGTCGATTAAGCCTTTTCACAGTTTTACCAATACTAGACTAAACTAAATAGAAGTTTAAACACAAACGATCCTACTATGTTTGGTATTAAAAAAAAACAAACGAAATTAGATTACATAGATTAAATTCGAGTTTACTCTGTCCTTCTTTCTTTCTTTCTCTCTCTCTCTCTCTCTTTCTCACTCTCTGTATCTCCTTATATCTCTTTGTATCTCTCTATCTATACCTCTATTCTATTTTAATTTCATCCCCATTTTTTTCTCTCTCAAAAAGAACGTTATTGAAAAGAAATCGCAAAATCAGCGATTCTTCGAGCAATAAAATTTCGTTAATTTTATATCTTATTTATATAAAACGAGTGCATTGACAATTCCTTTTTCTCTCTTTCTCTCTTGCTCTTTCTTTTTCTTTCCTCTCTCTCTCTCTCTCTCTCTCTCTCTCTCTCTCTCTCTCTCTCTCTCTCTCTCTCTCTCTCTTTCTCTCTCTCTCTTTCCGTCTCTTTTTTTCACTTTACATTAAGAAGGGAACGTCTAAGCGTTCTCGAAATGTAAACACTCGTAGAAAAGCCACTCTTCTCGAGGATATTCTTCGATGAATACACTTCGAGAAGAGGAGTATATAGTGAGAGTATGTCGGTCGGTCGTTCTACTTACGGTGAGAAGTAAAGGCTAAACTCCTCTATACGCGTATATGTCCATATGGACTTATCTCCTCATATATATATATATATATATATATATATATATATATATATATATATATATATAGGTGCATGTACAATATAAACACTATATACATAGGTAGTCTGTGTGCCGAAAAATCTCAGACGGCTCGTCGTTGAGTCTTATCACTTACGAAGGCTATGAAAGAATCAAACTCGCCGATTAAAAATTTATCTACCGCGCTTCTTTTGAACCCTTTCATATATATATATATATATATATATATATATATATATATATATATATATGTATATATGTATGTATGTATCGACACACGAACACACACATATCTTGAAGGTATTCAGTTTAATCCGGTTGAATCATTCCGATAAAAACTTCTTTCTTTCTTTTTCTTCATTTCTGTTTTTTTCTCTTTTCTGGTTTCTTTTTCTCCTTCTTTTCTTCTTTTTTACATTTGTCGCGATTATCTCGATTTTCCTCGAACATTTATCACGGTGCAATGGAAGTCGAAGTTTTTCATCATCAATTTGAGGGGAGAACTCACGAGCAAAGTGATTTATCATGTTAAGATGTTGGTACGTTTGGTGGGATTCTTTTTCTTCCTTTCTTTTTTCTACTTCTTTTTTACTTTTTTTTTTTTTGGGTCGATTTAAGGCACATCATTTTAAAGAGGAAAAAGGTTTTTCGACACATATATACGAGGTACACGTACGCATACAATAAATCATCTTCTCTTCTATCATTGCGTCGTTCATGATAGAGGAGATGCAGCAGCGTTACGAATCGATTTGATTCTGAATTGAAATCGATCTTCCTACCTCTCGAACGATTGAATTTCAGGCTCACCGAGGCGCACAGAAATGCCATAAGAGCAATCAGAAAGATCAAGTATTTCGTTGCCCGACGAAAATTTCAGCAAGCGCGAAAGCCTTACGACGTACGAGACGTCATCGAGCAATACAGTCAAGGTCATCTCAACATGATGGTGCGAATCAAGGTGAGATTTCTCTCTCTCTCTCTCTCTCTCTCTCTCTCTCTCTCTCTCTCTCTCGCTTTATCTATCTGCCTTTCTCCTTCGCGAATCTTTCTGTTTTTTCTCTTTTTTTCTGTCTTCCGTTTTTATCCCTCGCTATTTATCAGAGACGTAACCTTGAGCTCTCCTCGTGGTTTTTTAGGAAACCTTACGGAAGTGAATCGTTTTAAAGAGGATACTTTGTTGCAGGACGATTAAAAAATGAAAGGCTGTGTGTTCTGACATTTAGAAAATCAAATTATTTTTTGCGAATAAATATATCAGGCAGCGTATTTTTGCACTTTCTGTTTTCTATTGTTTTTTATTTTTCTCCTTCTCTTTTTCTCTTTTTCTTTCTTTTATTTCAAATGCATTCATTATGCACGCCGAACTGTATCGTGATCTGATAAATTTCTATTCTTTATTACGCTTCGAAACATTATCTTTTTCCTTGCTTAATTCACGAAAGACTCAGAAATTGAGAATATTATTATATTATTATATAGTATATAATAAACTATATAACATAGTAACGCGATGAATATATATATATATATATATTATATATTCTAATTTTTCAGTCGACAAAATTCTATAATTCTTCGGATAGATAAACATTTTCATACCACGTTATCGAGTTAACAAAAAAATAAAAGTTAAAAACGAAATCGCTAAATAAGAAAAGGCGCGTCTTCACTGAGCAAATTTTATCACTTCTTCTTCGAATAAATCACTGATATGATGTATTCCCTATTTCTTTCCCCCCCCTCTCTCTCTCTCTCTCTCATTCTCTTTCTCTCGGTTTCACACTTACTTGATTAAAGTCTATGCATAAAAATGGAAAGAAAGTAGCACTTGTGTCGATAGATAAAACGGCGTCAATCATGTTGGCTGCTCTTATCGAACACAACGACCTTTTCCTTCTTGAATAGAATAGAGTAGAGAAGGAAAAAACGAAGAGGACGAAGTTTCGGTAGACGTCGCAAACGAGAACGAAGAGGCTTTATTGTATATCAAGAAAATCGATAATATCCTTAAGCCCTTATACCGAGTTACATAGAGCATTCGGGTACAAGTAAATCCCACCGTTATACATGACGGTATTACACGAAGAGCTTTCACTCGTAATACGTTGCATCATTTCCATTTAGTCGAGACAGACGAGGAAAATATAAAAAGCCTAATATATAATATATTATTGCAATAATTACTATCCCGTAATTTTTAACGTTAATTATTTTATGAATAGTCGTCACGTGACGTGGCGCGATTTTTTTTTTTTTTTTATCAAATGAAAAAAGAAAAGAAAAGAACAGGATAAAAAAGATAAAAAGAAAAAAAATATTTCGAAAGAAAAAGAAGAAGATGAAGAAGAAGAAGGCGATCATTTTTCTTCTTTGCCTTTATTTAAATTCGAGACGTTTCAAATTTGTTCCGGATTCGTTTCGTTCAATTTAAACTAGGGAACGATAAATCGAACTCGACGGCGAGAACACGAAGAGTTCCGACGTGTTCGATTTTCAATCGTGCCAGTACCGACAAGCGTTAGAAATGAAATGGCCAGCTCGTTGACGTTCCTAAAGAAGTAAAATTTGCCGTGCACTCAATATAGATTGTTCCTATTGTTTGCTTTTGATGCGATATAAAGAGAAAGATTGACACGTAGCAGCAAGATAGATAGAGAAAGGAAGAGATATTAATTATTTTTTTATAGAAACATAAAACTATAAATCTGAAAAGGAAGCAACAAAAGAATTTATCTATTATAATGAATAAAACGAATAATAAATAAGTAATAAATAGTAATACTTAAAAACAATTCGATAATACTGCTAGTAGTAAAAATGGGACATTAAAATATGAGCAAAGTAAAGGAAAAAAAAAAGAAAGATAAAAGGAAAATTAAGAATATAGTAACAGAAGGAAAATAGATACATAAGAAGTATAACATGATAGGTATATTATAACGCAGACGTTAAAGATAAATATAATAGTATTATTTAGAATTAACGAACTACATAACAGATGAAATTTCAGGAATAAACTTTAGAGAAAAAATTTTAATGGTAAAGTACTGTATATGTGAAGGAAAAACCCTATTATAAATACTTCTTTTTCTTTTTATATCCTTTCATATCTAATATATTTTTGTAACGCATATTTATTTAAAATACGAGATTCTTTATAGTGAGAAAAAATAATGCAGAAAAAGAGAGAGAGAGAGAGAGAGAGAGAGAGAGAGAGAGAGAGAGATTAATAGAGAGAGGGAGAGAGAGAGAACATTCAAAGCTATCTACCATTGTTCACAGGAGTTACAGAGGAGATTGGATCAGACCCTGGGTAAGCCAGGCAGCTACCTGGCAGGCATCGACCGGGCTGGCAACGTAAAACCCATGACGATCGGCGCGCGCCTTTATCGAGTCGAGCAGCAGGTGAATTATAAAAATTTCCTTCCTTCCTTCCTTCCTTCCTTCTTTCCCTCCATTTTTTTTCTTTTCTTCTTTCCTTCCATCCATCTTTCTTTCGTTTTTCTTTTTGTTCTCTCCGATTCTATTATCGTTTTCTCTTCATTCATTTATTATTATTTTTTACTTATTCGATTTCTCTTAGTCTTATGAATTATGAGTAATGAGTATTCATTCAGGGTTTTTGATATATCAAAATAGCAGGTAGATAGAGAGAGAGAGAGAGAGAGAGAGAGAGAGAGAGAGAGAGAATGATGTGCGTCCATCCATCTTGTTTCCAACAATTTCCCAGTAGAATTCTCGAAGGTCCTCGTTAATGTTCTCCTCTACCATGACGAAAGTTACACGCCGGTAGAAGCTTTCTGTTAATTACCACGCCAATCCTTTCCAACATTTCGTCCCTCTTCCACTTCATTTTCGATCCCCTCAGAAAAGTCGTATATTCGTTGGTTCGTTCGTCCTTTGTGAGAACTTTTAATCGAGCAAGGACAATGCTCAACACGTCGGAACGATCCACCTCTCTTAGTATTATATCTGCATTCTTCTCTTTTCTTTATTAATTATTCAGATTCTTTCT
>OU964962.1:2444271-2449271 GCA_918808275.2 Dolichovespula sylvestris | reverse complement strand
ATATATATATATATATATATATATATATATATATACACATATATATAATATCAAAGTTGAGAGAAACATGATTCTGTATGAAATCAGAAATCAAATTTAAACTTTATTATAGTTCGTTCGAATTCGAGTAGAGAGAGAGACTTTATTTCATATAATTCGAATAATAATATACAATCGTTTTATTGTTAGACGAAACTTAAAAAAAGAATTATTATTATTATTAGACAAAAATCGCTTATTCTTTTTCACGCTTAACTCGAATCATTCGTGTATAATTAGGGAAAAAGATAAATAATCAATGTAATGACCTCTTGACGATAGCTTCGTGATATATTGCTTCTTGCTTCTTATGTGCAAAAAACTGATTTAAAAACTATCGAATTAAGCAACGTTAGATTAAACGATCGATCGATCGATTAACAAAATGATAAATAATCGTTATTTAATTTTAAGGTAGAACGAGATCGTTAAGGCGTTTATCTTTTTTTTTATCTACTGTCATATGTACATATTTATATACATTCTTTTTTTATTCTTTTCTTTTTTCCTTACATTCATTTTACATGCAATATTTGTCATATGCGTACGATAATCGAAACAACGAATCTTTTGTCTGATTCTAAAAGGAAAGGGATACCTTTCGTCGTCAAGGAGCAATATATTGAAATAATCGTGAACGTAGATTCGTTTTCTGAAATTTTATCTTGATGCTTCGTTCTCCTTTTGCATGATTGGCGTACCTATGCATACATTATGTATACATAAGTGTATGTATACATTTGTAAAGGATCTCAAAATGCAAGTAGTGTTCGTGAATCGGCCGATAATAATGCGTGTAATGTGTTTACATATATATATATATATATATATATATATATATATATATATATATATATGTATGTATGTATGTGTGTGTGTGTGTGTATGTATGAATATATACACACATACGTATAATGTATTATACATTATATAACGCATGATAAACATAATTCCTAATATATTATACGCGTTGGTGCATTCGACTAGGTAAAACGTGATCTCGTATAAACTTGTCTTGCAAGGTGTAAATGTGATTATCAAGGACGAATGGATAAAGACGTAAGATTACGTACGACAAAAGGGAATAAAGACGAACAAAATCATAAAAAAAAAAAAAGAAGAAAGAAAGGATAGAGAAAAACTAATATCCATTTGTCAGGAAAATCGATACGGCTCATCTGATTTTCTCTCGAGACTTATCGATGAATATTAAGAATAAGAGAAACACGATTAAAAAAAAAAAAAAATTAAATAAAATAAAATAAAATACAATAAGATAACATAAAAAAGAAAAGATAATAAATAAATGAAACGAAAATAATAAAGATACGATCGAAGTCCGATTAGAGAAAGTAGAAGTATAATAAAAATCTGTTATTCGCAATTTTAGAATGTGATAACAAAACGCAATCTAGTATAAGAAGGATAATTAGCTTCTAATGATAAAACGAATTACGAAATATCGACATTAGTCAAAGTAAAAGTTTACTGAAACGTCATAGAGGCATTCTCAATGTAGTAATGGGAGTCGTCGAATCAAAAGACGACATATTGTTGACTTTCCGACGTTTACTTACACTCTCTACGAAATGTAAATCTGTTTAGTCGTAATTTACCAAGAAGCATGAAAACACATCTTTCTTTTACTTTTAAAATTTTAATAAGTATATGCATATAATCGTCCTTGATATGGTGATAACTTAACCCTTTAATGCACGCTTTGGCAATTTTTTCAGATATTAAAAAAAAAAAAGAATATTATTCCATCATCGTGAAATAAATACTAAAAGTAGAAATAATGGAAAGATTATATTATCATAATTTTCTCTCTTTCTTTTCCTTTTTTATTTCTTTTTCTTTTTTTTTTTTTTTTTTTTTTTTTTTTTTACAAAATTTCACGAAAAATTAAATTCTTCCATGTACGTTAGATAGCGCAAGTTAAACTGCATTATACATTAATATATTTTGTAATGCAATTAAGGGGTTGAGTACACGTGAATATTAATATAACGAAGCGAATCTACGTACTACGCGTATATTTTACGCTTAATAAGATTAATGTGTAAGATATTTGTACTTGTAATTTATTCTTCATTTTGTATTTTACACTCCATAGATTTAAGGACTCTTAATTAATTTCTTTTTTCCTCTTGTTGAAACTTTTCCATATTCCAAGCGTATCGACCAACGACGTGTAAATTTTCACGTGTACTTATTTACGGATATTAACATACATACGTTATTTCGACTCGAGATCCTACCAAAGTAAATCCTCGAATCAATTACATAATAATAAAGAAGGCACATCTCGAATAGAACGTAACGCGCGAACATGTTGAATCTTGACGAAAAACGATAACCAACGTGAAATTTAATTTGTCTTTCTGTGATTTTAATAATACATAACGACATACAAAAAATTAAATTACAAACGTTTAAACGTTATTTAGATATTATAATACGTATTATAACTGTACGATTAAATGGAAGGGAAAATGGATAAAAAAAAAAAAAAAGAAAAGAGAAAAAGAAGAAACAACGTGAAAGAGAAAAAAAGGAATCGAGTATGAATAATTATACATTCTTTCGAATCTTAACGTCATCATTATTATTATTATTATATTGAATCATATTTCACGATAAATATATAGAAAAAACTCTCTATACGAATATGTAACAAAGTTACAGATAAATGAAAAAGGCGCTGCGTAATAGTCTTTACAAAGATAATATCGAGATGAGCGTAGATATGTAGCGAGAAAAAGAAAAGAGGAGAAAAAAAATGAAACGAAACAAAACTAAACTAAACTAAACAAAAAAGATAAAAAGAAAGAAAAAGATCTCCTTTTGTAATTCTTATCCACGTAGAATCATATTTATTCGCGATATTTTATAAATCGTTTGTTATTATTTTACAAATTGATACAAAAATATAAGACTACGTTTCTTTTTGTAAATATTTATGCGATTCTTATTATCCGATGAAGAATTATTGCTTATCGAAGTTTTCAAAGAAAATTAAAACGATCTTGTAAAATCGTAAACAACTCATCTAACTAAGAGAGAAAGGCAGAGAAAGAGAGAGAGAGAGAGAGAGAGAGAGAGAGAGAGAGAGAGAGAGAGAGAGAGCGAAAGAGAAAGAGATAAACGTCTTTGAAAACGACGGGAAAAAAGAAAGAAAAGAATGAAATAAATTGTACCGCTGTATGAAACGCTACTTCGCGAGTACCTATTTTATTTCCGATTTGAATTTTTAAGACGAACTTCTCCGCTTATAATTATCCTACGCGTAGTAAATGAAATAAAAAAAGAAATGTTATTGCTAAATGTATCATCGGAATTACTTTATTTCAAGCGGAGTAAAAAACCACAGATTATTCTGATACCACAGTTGTTAAGACTAAAATACGATGCATATTTTAAAAAAGAAAACGAGTGAAAAAAAAAAAGGAGAAAACAAAGCGAACGATATTTTAATACGTCAAATGAAATCGAGACGAAAGTTGAATGTAAAAAACAAAAAAGGAGATAAATAAATAAATAAATGAATAAATAAATAAATAGAAGCAAGAAATGAGATTGAAAACTAACTGAAAATGGTATTAAGTAAAATAAACGAACGTAACCGTTCCCCACAATAGTTGGAGGGGATTAAGGAAAAAAAAAGGGAAAAAACAAGACCAAATAATAATCAATAACCTTATTCTACACGACAATTATCCAGTAAACTTTAAAGGAAAGGAAACCATAAGAGCAACAAGAAAGAATATATAATATAACATGGATTAATATGTAAAAAGAGACCAAAGCGTTGTACTTGCACATACCTACTAATTATAGTATAATCTATAATTATAGTATACATTTAAGGAGAAAAAGAAAATAAAAAGAAAGAAAGAAAGGAAAGAAACTATAAACCTTCTCCTTCCAGCCGCCCGAAATGAAAAAAAAGGGATTATCCGAACGAAACGATCATTTATCATTTACAGAGAAAATAAGAATAACAAAAAAAAAAAAAGAAGAAGTCCATATTTTCTATTTTTTGACAATCTCTCTAACTAACTTTTAAATTCCTATCTTGGGATAATGTAAAGAGGAAAAGTATATAAAAAAGATAAAAAAGAGAAAGCAGAATAATAATAATAATAATAATAATAATAATAATAATAATAATAATAATAATAATAATAAAACAGAAAAGGAAAACCTAGCTTCAAAGGTTCGGATTCTATCCATAATGCATGCATGATCTTTCGCCTTCTCCATGTTCTTGTTTTTTCTTCCTTTCTTTTTTTTTTTTTTTTTTTTTTTATAACCGAGAGAAATTTTTGCATCATCGTACTTTTCTGTTCTCTTTTTTCTTTTCCTTTCTCTTCGTCTTCGATCAACTCGACAATCGTACGTACAAAAAAAATGTTTGATAAAAATCAAGACGCGTAGTTGTTCAGCGCGCTGGACCATTTTCTTTTCGAAGTAAACAAGGGAAATAAAAATACAGGTGGGGAGAAAAAAACAAAGAAAGTGGAAATCGAAAGAAGGACATCGAAATGAACGAAAGCAAATAAAAAAATTAGAAACGTGAACGATCGATGAGAAAGAGAGAGAGAGAGGGAGGGGAGAGAGAGAGAGAGAGAGAGAGAGAGAAATAAAATAAACGAGCAATATTGGTCGAACATTCGAACTATTTGGAGCTAGAAAAACATTAAATTACTGAAACTCAATCATATCACCGTAGTTGCCTATACTATCTGTTAGTAGTACCTCGTCAACAATACTGTTGACTTACTGGTAAGAATTGTTTGTATAATTTCGTGAATTATGATGTAATAATAAATACGTTGTTAAATCGTGAAATCATGATCCAAGAAATTATCCAATACGATTCTCGACGAACAACTCAGTTTTTATAAGCTACTACACTATTAATACTACTATTACTATATATATGTATATATATATAT
>OU964962.1:2301771-2441771 GCA_918808275.2 Dolichovespula sylvestris | reverse complement strand
ATTAAGATCTTAATTATAAGTTAGAAAATAATATCCTATAAATATCACTTAACACTTTGCTGAACGGGAGAAAGTTTCAGGAAGTTAGATAGGGAATTTATAAGGTGACTGAGTCGGCGGCATTTAACAGTTTAAAACTAAAATAATTTATAACAAATGATAGAAGCCAATTAAATTTTATTGCGGTGAAATAAATTGTTCGTTTTTACATAGTGCCAATGGAATGTTATTGTATAATTATTTGATAAAGAATGAATTCATTAAATTTCGACTTCGTAATTGGTGTTAATATAATATTTCAAAGCAAAACTTTTATCGTAAATAAAATTTATTTTCATTTAATTACGCGCGATTTTTAATTAATCTTAGCGAAGACGATAGCCGATACATTAAATAAGTTCAACAATACGGTGACAATTTTAAACGTATTCTAAGAATTTTTCAAAAAGATTTGCGAACATACAACTTCAGACATTCTAAAAATATTTACAAACTATTGCTCAACGTTTATTTGTCAAACTTTGCATATAGGGAAAACGATTTTTAACAATTTTTTTTTTTTTGTTACGCTTTAACCTCTCTTAACATTTGTTTTTGATAAATTGCACTACTGTGCGTTACCCGACATCAAAATTTTAACTCAAAATAGTGTCGTAGCAATAAATTTATAAGAAAAAACAAAGAATACCAATTAGCGGAATGCTTTCAATCCTTCAACGGAAGTTAATCCCCAAACGACGAACAGCGCCGACAAAGTGACAGAGTTTCATCGTGATATCTATCGTACACAATTGATGTATTCCCTGGTGACTTGCCGATTTATAAAGTGCATTTAGCAATTGTCACAAAACAATTTTTCCTCTTCCATATCGCTTTCATTATAAAAAGAGAAAGGATTTGCAGTGTTCATTTCTTACAAATACCGTAGTATCCTCGTCAAAATATTTTTTTTTTTTTTTATATGTTTTCAACCAATTTTATCGTATATGCGTATGTAATCATTATATACGTATACGCGTATGTATTATATACGTATATATGTATTATCGTTGCAATAAGATTTTCAAGATTATTGATCATAATATTTGACTAAAAGAAAATATGACGCGAAAATATTTTTTTTTCTTTATTTAAATTTACAAATGAATCTCAGAATCAGTCATTTTAAAGGTCCATCATAGACTTTAAGATTTTCTGCTAAATCAGGTATAATTGTATTAAATTATAATATAATATCATGTGTGTATGTGCGTAAAGTAGAAACACTCTCTTAAGTACTATATTTTTATATTATAAGAACTTAAAAAATTGCATATGGGAAAGAGAGAGATTTTGATTATTATTATATTGCAACATAAAAAATATATTTACATAGTATGGTGATCTCCAATTGTATTTATAATGTTTTTTGATCATAATGTCGCACTGATTAATGTAAATAGAACATTTTCACAATACATTATACATTATATATTCATAGTTAAAATTTAAAATATTCCATTAAACATTCCATTTAATAATTACAAATTACATATAAAAAATATTCTATATAATAATTACAAATCTTATGTTGTTTATCATTTCCAGATTTGCCAACTGAACAATCAGGTAATATTATTACAATTACATAAACCAATATATTTATAAACTTTGTACTTTTTATAAGTACTAATACATCTGTTTCTTTTTCAAAGATTTTATAAGAAAAAAAAAAGAGAAGAAGGAGAAGAAAAAGAAGTCTAAATTACTTTGAAATTGCTTTTCATTTATATAATTATATATATTTTTTATCTAATCTATTTTTCGTTAATATCGAATATGTAGGTAATTAATTAGTATTAATTAACTTTACTTATTAGTATTAATTAAGTTAGAAAAACTTTGTCTCGCAGAATAGAATAGAAACATATGTGGACATTATTTTGTGATGATCTCGAAGTCGTTTCTCCTCCGACATCTGTCGTCGTTGTTGCTTAGCTCTCAGTTTGATCGTAGTAGAGAAAACTCTTCCGAGAACGAAGGATCTTCGCAGCCACCTGCAGATAAAGCAGAATACATATTGCAAACCTTTCCTACATTAGATATATACACACGTATACATATGTTATAGAAGATAAGTCTCTTTGACAGCATACATAACATACACACACACACCACACGTCATACATATACATATATGCCCCGTGTACTCGAAATGTTTTAATTTTAAAGAAAGAAATAAAATCTATATAGGAGATTTCTATATATTCGTTAAGTATAAATCAACGAATGTTCTATTTTTAAAGATTAGTGATTAGATATGTGATTTTGTCAAAGAAGGACAAAGTCCTTGATTTAAAAATATCTATGGATAAAATTACATTTTAAATCAAATTAATTTAAAAGAAATGAAAATTTTTATCTTTGAACGTTATACTTTCGACAGTTAACTTTGTTATGTCCTTTAGAGAACACATCTTAGTTTTGTATACGTTAAAATTATTTAAAGGGTTATATCAGCTTAGAAATTTTCTGTTTCTGCATTTCTTTCTTTCACTTTCTTTCGTTTCTTTTTTCTTGCATTTTTTGTTGCTGTTGTTAAAAATTTCAAACGTTAAGAATATACCGAGAAGTTCTCACATGGACATTAATAAAATTGACGAAGTTATAAGACTCCGTGTAAAATTTGTTCGAATTACGTTAATTACGTACGAAAACTTGTTGTTTTATAGTATGTTAATTGTCACCTGTCTTTTGTCGTAAGTAGCCGAGGAAGGTTTCTTATAACTTTGATTAATGTTCATAGAAATATGTGATACAGGCAAGTGATAACGAAAATTCATGACAGTACAGTGCATCGATCCTTAAAATTATTGAAAATATTGCCTCATGCACTTTCAACGAAGGTAACATGGCGTATTTATGCGATTCAACTGAAATTCGATTCAATTGAGCGGATCAATTCAATTGATATTCGATTCGATTGAACGCATCGATTCAACCGAAGATCGAACATTGGACGCGACGCGTGAAAGAATTTCAGTAGGAATTTTCAAAATGGAGAAGGGATATAAACCATCTTTCCCTCCGATGAAACTGCAATTGCACTGTTTATGAACCAGGAATTGACAATTAGGGATAAAGATTATTTATTTTCTAAAATTTATTTTTTAATAAATAAATAATAAATTTAATAATAAATTTTTTTTTCTTAAATTTATTTTTTTTTTTTATTTTATTATTTATTTTTAGGGATAAAGATTAGTTATTTTTTAAAAAAAAAGTCGATCTTAAAAATCGAAGATCGTCAATGACTTCTCTCGTTGGCGTTAACTTGAATAAGCCTTTCCGTTTTTCGATTCAAATTTTTTCGATTTCAAATGAATGATTCTTTTTTCTCAAAGCCCTCGATACACGTACCTTCGTGAAAAAGAAATTCGTTTCATTTCCAGAAAAACTTCGTTTCTGAGAAAATAAAAAAGAATTCCGAATTTTTAATTTCCTTTTTTTCGTATTTCTAAATGGATGTAATTTCTCAAAACGTTTCCAAAGTCTTGCACCTACTATAATTATAAATGAAATAATCGTATATTGTTCAATTATTCAACACGTACACTCAAGTAAAATGTTTAATATGAAAAAAAAAAAAAAATAAAAAAAAAAAACGTTTGATAAAAAACGTCGTGACCGATACTTACGAACTTTACAAACTTTACAAACTTTATTAAATTTTCTTAACGTTTTATTTGCATGATTTGAAATATTAAACGTTAAGATATACTTCTTAATAACAATAATAAAGCAAAAAATTATTATACATTATAAATAATAGTAAATATTAATATATAATTAATATATTAGTATATATTATAATGACTAATAATATATTAATATATTATTAGTAATATTATTACAATTAATAATAAAATAAAAAAAAGTAAGTCAGACAATGAATTCTCTCGTATCTTCTATCTACAAAAATTTAATGATAGATAGATAGATATTAGATGGATCTAATCTATCGACATATTCATAAAATTCCATTAACAATCAGTGCGTACAATAAGTTAAACGATATTCTTCATTTCGAGTCATAGTTATTTAACAATCAATAATAAACAGCTCGCTTATATAAATCAAATACAGATTTATCATCGTTATTATTGCACCGATCGATTCACCCACATACTATTAGTTCATTTCTATTAATGAGTGATTTCTAGATCGCATGAATATTCATTCATTCATTCATTCATTCCAACCAACGTTAAAATACGTTGGAATAATTAAATTTATTACTTGGTAACAATCAAGTATACCAAGCCAAGGATAGACTTAAGATGGAAGACGCAAGGACCTTTTGTTTCCTCGTCTCGATTTTATACGATCGTTCGTAGAAACATCGAAAGGACATCTCGATCGAGTGACGAAAGGGAATCGAAAAGCGGTTATACGTTTCTTGTATCGAACGTTTCGTTACATCCGGTTCTCTCCTTGTCCAGTGATCTCCTCCTTCGCCTCTGATCATTTTCTTTCTTTTTATTTCTACGTCTCTTTCTCTTTCTCCGTCTCTTCTTCGCGTTTCACGCTCGTCTTCCACGCTCTCTCTCTCTCTCTCTCTCTCTCTCTCTCTCTCTCTCTCTTTCTCCGTTTCTCTTTCCCTTTCCCACCCTTCGTCCACAGGGTTCTTGCTCTCACCCATTCCGATTCAGATTTTTCGTTTTCGTTGCAGCTGTCGACGATGGACAAGAAGCTGGACCAGCTGGTATACGTGCCGTCGAGAATATACGAACACGCTTAAAGTCTATCGAACGCAACGGGAGATGATCTCGTGCTAAAACAACAAGATGAATTTGTTTATACGCGATAAATTTATTCGTTAGTCTCCTTTTTATATTTATGATTGGATCATTGCGCGGATACTTCCTTGAATTAAATTCATTCCATATGACGTAGATATTAGAGAAATAACGTTACAACGTTCGTACGTAATTATCATCACAGTTGGATCGGATTATCGTATTTTCAAGAAAGTTTTGCGAAACTTTTCTAAGACTTTTCTTTATTTTTTCTATTTATTACAAACGGTTTTTTTCTCTTTCTTCTTCCTATACGCAAATAAATGAGTAGATATCTAAATTTTGAAAATAAAGAATATTAGAAAAATAATTGTCTATCTCAAATCTAAAGGCGAGTTTGTCACCTGAGTAAATACGGTGTTTGATTAACGGCCAGAAAAAGAAAATTATTTTAATAATAATTATCGTTAAAGCGTGTACTTGTTTTTTATATATTTCTGATTAAACGACGAAGCAAATGAAATAAAAAAGAAAAAAAAATTCGATTAACGAGAAACATATGTGTGTAATTCGACGATTTCTAAACAAAACAAACTCGCTTACCTCGATACATACCGGTTGTTCGATAATCGTCGTATAGCGTCGAAGACACACGCGTCTCCTCGCAAGAAATTTAAACAACTTCGAACTCGTGTAATGTATTTATAATCGAATCAGTTGACATGAAATTAAAGAAGCTTCGAATTCGTGTAAACCCACGTGGAAGTTTGAATAGTTTTATATTCGATTAGATACATATATTTAGCGAACAATTTGTTCCCAAATGGTAGATTATATTGGCAAGAAAACAGTTCTCAAGTTCGGCCGAGTAAATTCGATGGAAAACCTACCTAAATATACTCGTGATCGAGGACATTGACTTATCATGATAAGAAAATCTTCATACTTTGTGTTTATTTGTTGAAAAAAAAAAAAAAAAGAAAAAAAAAAATTCTCGTACTTTTGTGAATTCGCTGAGAAAGTATGACAGACTATTGTATCGGAGCCTTTTGTCGGAAAATAGCAAGAAAGAAAAAAAAAAGAATAAACAAGAAAAAGAAACATCTTTCTACTTAAACAAATACGCTGGGAAATAAATAATTTCTCGTATTTGATAAAATTTGTCGCAGCATATGTATCTAAGCGTTATAGATAAAAATGCACGAATAGTTTCGTACTCGAGCATTTCGTATTGAACAATAACGAAGGATCTATCGTTTGTATAAATTTCCGGGAGAAAAATATGACGATCTTTTCGTTCGATCGTTATATCGGAAAATATGACAATAATTGAGTGTATTTCTAAATAAATAGGAAGATTAAAATCGCTATTTTGTTCGGCCTTTCGCCTGAGAAAATAGGAAAAATCGTTATCAATTTATTTCACGGATTGATGTGAGATAGAAACGAAAAAGAGAAAGAGAAAAAAAGGAAAATGTCGGAAGAGCGAGAGCGGACGTCGAAAGGTACGGCGCTACGCCTTCGAAGTCGGCCTAATTAATCGAGAAGGTAAAAAGGTTTGATAGTATGATAGGGAGGGCGGGTAGGTCGGTGAGTGGAAGGATTGGGAAGAAGGGGGGAAAGGGGTAGGAAGGAAAAGAAAGGGAGAGGGAAGAATCCAAGCTTCGTTAGGCCGGATCATTGGATCTCTCCTTTTCTCGTTTGATCGTCAGTCAAGTCGCGCGGCTTACGGAACGGCCATGGATTCCGGTTTTCCATCGGGATTAAAACTCCCGCCGAGAATGATGATTTCCGGTGGCGTCTCTTTCTTGCCTACCTTCGCGAGTATTCCTTCGCGAGTGTTCGAACAGTCTCTCTCTCTCTCTCTCTCTCTCTCTCTCTCTCTCTCTCTCTTTCTTCACAGGTTCGCCTAGAAAACAATCACGTATGCTGTCTGCATTGTGCCTCTACCAGTTTGTCCTGCGTTCGCGCGCGTTCGCGCGCGCCCCTACCTGCCTGGTTGCCTGCGTTTGCTTGGCTGCGCCTGCCTGAGGTACCGCGCGCGCTCGTGCCCTCGAAGAAGAAAGAGAGAAAGAGAGACAAAGAGAACGTCCGATGACTTTTTACCGACCTGCAGCGGCGGAGTTCATTCATGAAGTCGGCGTCTCTTGCCGTGAAACCTCACGAGCGATGAACGAATCGTGAGAGAGAAAGAGATAAAGAGAAAAAGAGGTAAGGAAAGAGAAAGAGAGGGAAAGAGAAAAAGAAAGAAAAAGAGAGAAAAAGAGAGAGAGAGAGAGAGAGAGAGAGAGAGAGAGAGATCAGCCATCGAAGGCAAAGCCAACGAACGAACGAGAATGCGGCTAAGGGTTAATTGCGCGCATTACACAATTGCGAGCTACGTTGTGCATCTCAATTCAAGAAAGACGTCGCCTATATTTCACTTCGTTTTATCGTTTTTGATGATAATAGTCAACGTGTAATGATGTAATCGATTAGTAATAATGAAACTGTTGGCCAGCATCGACACTAACGATGTGACAGTAGATTGATTCATAAATAATAATAATTTTATAATAATAATTAAATTGTATTATTGTGATAAAATGTTTAATTATAAACGGTGAGTATCAATCAGATATATGATAACATATTTATATTGTTAACGTAATAGGAATTTAGAGCGAAATATAAAGAATCATTACTTCAAAAAAAAAAAAAAAAGGAAACAAGAAAAAAAAGAAAAATGCTATGACGTACAAGAAATGTCGATTGCAGAAGGTAATATGTATATCAAGAATTTTTCTATACAATTAAACGTGATTCCTTGTAACTTCTCGATCAGCTGATTTATTTTATTTTTGTCATTTTTGCTATCGAGGATTTTCTAAGAAAAAAGGACATAGAAGAAGTATAAATGAACGGAAATGTGAAGAGAATATTGGCCAGTTCATTAGTGAAGTATAAATAGTTAATAATAATTTATAATAATAATTTATAATAATAATATAAAATTATAACGATAATTATGATAATGATAGCGATAATGGTAGTAGTGTGAACGGTAGATGGAGTAGAACGTATTACTGTCTTCACTGAATCTCGATCGAACGATGATTATGTATTGCATTACATGTACTGATTAATCGAAAACAGGTTGAACGTTCACGTCGTATCACATCATAATTTTTTATCAGTTCTAGAACTAATTTTCGAATGTGTACGGTACATGAAACCGTTATCGATACCATTCTCGTAATTCTTTATTAAAGACTAAAATTATGGATCATATATCCAAAACAAAATATTTATTTATTATTTCGTTAAAGAGAGCGTGAGTACTCGAGCACATACATTCATAGTTTACAATGTAGCAATATAAAAAATAAGAAAAAGACAAATAAAAGTGCATAGAAAATTAACATCGCCGTTACGTCTTAATTCCTTAATTCCAATAAAAAGCGGAAAAAAAGAAGGAAAGAAAAATTGAAACTCACTTGTGCAATTTCATTAATTATTACATTTACCAATTTACCAATATTTCCGTTAAAGATACTCGATACTTCGTTACACATTGGCTAGTTATTCTCGTCTCTTTACAGGCGATCCTTGGCGACAATATATTTTATAATCCAGTCTAGCGTGTTCCGTACAAGCATAAATTAAATACTTGACCACCACGGCGAACGAACGAACGCGAATCACGTACGTAAATATCTACTGGAGATAAAAGGGGTAAAATAAAAAAAGAAAAAATAAAAACAAAAACAAAAATAAAAATAAAAGAACAGGATGAAATAAATAAAGAAGAAGAAGAAGAGGTGGGGAGGAGGAGAAGGAGGAAGGAGAAGAAGAAGGGATGGAGCTCAGGACACCATACCTGTATGCATATAAGAGAACAACGCATGCATATTACTCTTCGGTTGAGAAGATGCCGCGACGACGATACCGACGAGACAAATCGAAGTTTTTCACGAACGAACCTGTCCACGTTACTCGAACTCGTCTTCCTTCGTTTTAAACCGGCCATCCATAATCCCTTCTCTATATCTTGCTCTTCGCTCTTCTTGGGGCTCACCCATTCGTACATTACGAAGTACCTACGATAGACGGAGGGAGGGTGTGAGTGGGGAGCGGTGAGGAGATGGAGGGGGGAGAAGATAGAAAGAGTTAATCGACTTTAACCTTTTAACAGCAACTCGTTATACCTTATACCCCAGACGTTAAAAAATACCGATAAGTTTAAGAGATTTATAATTATCTATCCTATATGATCATTCGTATTAGTAATCGAAAATACATAAGGAAAATCAAATTCTACGGATAAAGTATTTTTTTTTATCTAAGAGATTTTATATATTGATTATGTATGATATTCTGAAGTTACGATCAAGTATAGATCTATATAATCGAAAATAAAAACATTTTAAAAACGTCGATCTTGTAGATGATATCAAAATTCAACGTTTTTTTTTTTTTTTCTTGTTATCATTCGTACGATTGCACGAATAGAGAATTCTTTCCAAAAGTGTTCTTTTTTTTTTTTTTTAATTTTTGACGGTAATTCGATCGTAATGATATTTCGTTTAATTTCTCAGGATATCTGGAAGAAGCAGGCTCGATGAACGCGTACGATTGCGTTTCGGATGTCAGCGTGCGAGAAGAGGAGGTTCATCGCGATGATCGTCAAAACGTGAGACGCACTCTTTCTTTCAAGGCCAGTTACTTGGAGACCGTATTAGGAAACTTGCGATCGTTCTGCAAAATCAGATGAAGGGAGGATTTTTTTTTCAACTTCACGCCGGCCATTACCATACCAAGAGTGGATTATTTTATACGCGCATATAACGCGAACAAATACACCCGTGAGGGCGCTCACTACCGATTTCCCCTCCTATTTCCCCTCCTCTTTTGCCCGCCCGCATATAAACTACGAAATTCTTATCTATATTTTGTTTACGTGAAATTCGCAAGAGAATGAAAAATTCTTTTGCTTTTTTGCAAGTTCGCGATCAGAAGTAACAACAATTATTATGAAATTTTTGCACGCTCGGTGTCTAACGCGTTCCGCGACTCCTTCCCAGGCTTTCGTTCGTGATCGCCAAAATTCTTCTTTTTTTCATTCGAGCTCCGCCGCGAAGCCGTATTAGGAAACCTGCAGACATTGTGCGCGCCTCGCTTGAACGGCGACGACGACGGCGATGGCGACGAAGACGACGAAGACGACGAAGACGACGAAGACGACGAGAACGACGAAGTCAATGAAGACGAAGACGAAGAAGACCAACAACAGTGGTAGAGAGAGAGAGAGAGAGAGAGAGAGAGAGAGAGAGAGAGAGAGAGAGAGAGATAGAGATTCAACTTGCAAAAAGTCCTCCAAGACTATAGGGACAATAAGAGGACGTGTTACGCACAGGGCCTTGCCACTTTCTATAATTACTACATAGTCTCTCTAATTTATCCCTCGAATGTTCTTTCTTCTTTCGTAACATCCTACGACAAGCTTCGTTCTATCATTTTAATTTTCTTTTTAGATTTTCTCATTATCAATCGTAACATCTATTATATACGGTGTAATATTTGTTAATATTGGATATCTAGACGAAGTATTTGAAAAGCTTATGTTCGAACAGTTCTAAATCTGCATTTTATGTAAAAAAGAAAAAAAAGAAATGAGAATTCTATGTAGTAGTGTAAGTATATATGTGAGCTAAGTATAAGTGTATATGAGCGATAAGTATGTATCATAATCTCGGTATCGATCGTAATATCTATTATATATGGTGAAACATTCGTTAATATTAAATATTTAGAGAATATATTTGAAACCCTTATTTTCAAACAGTTTTAAATCTATACTTTGTGTAAAAAAGGAAAAAGAAATGAGAAATGAAAATTTTATTTAGTAGTATACGTATATGTGTGAACTATTAGGTACAACTATTTATAGGCAATAAACATCGTCATCGATTAGGTTCGGATTTAGATAGTCCGGAATTGACGGACAGTTTAATTAATTATAAGTGAGAATCAATGAACGATTAGCTTGGTAGATGTCGAATCGATACTGATACTATTGATAACATTCAATCAATTCAACACTAAAGTACTCAATGGTAAGTATCGATATATATTGACATTTTATATACTTAGTATCAATTTTCTATATAGATCATTCTCGAATCGATATCAAATCTAAATAAAAATCCTTACACGAAAACGTGTAAAAGTATCGATATTCGTTTGATGTCTCTGCTGATTTATCGATAAACAATTAAACGTTTGATGTCTCTACTGATTTATCTATAGATAATCAAACGAAGAAAGTCTTTGGAAACTGACGAACGAAAGTCTAAAAGACAAAAGACAAATAAGAGAAAAAAATCGATCGTGTTCAAATTTTCATAGATGTATTGAACTAGTATCGATACCTTCATAGAAGTATCAGACGTGTATCAATACTTTCATAGAAATTTTAAAATAGAAAATATCAGTATTGATGGTTGAAACAGTATCAATTAAAATATTCAAAGTATCAATCGTCATCAAACTGTTAGATACGGCATCGTAATTTACGGGTTGGTATCGATAGTATTGATTTGTTATCAGACTGATCATTTCAGGTTAATGTTTGTGCGTGTGTGCGTACAATATATATATATTGTGTGTCTATATGCACACAATTTATGTATATACACACATTTTTTAGTGCATATAGTATGTACTTTTTGTACTATATATACTTCTTATATCTTCGTTGCTCTTATGACACCCCGTTTCCAAAAATATGCTCTAAGAACAGATTAAACTTCTTACTTTTTGTTTATTAGTTTCTAATATTTCTTCTCTCGTGTATGCGATTTTTTCTTATTTTATTTAAACACAAATTTTTAAACCCGTGTTAATGACATTTGTTATACTGATGAATTTTTGAAGGATAACGATTTTTTTTCTTTTTTCTTCAAATATTCTAACTCATAGTATTTGCTATTTTGATACGATTAATACAAATTTATGATAGTTGTATTTGATCTGCGTTCAACGTGTATATTCGTATATATCGTTAAAAGTTAAAATAATCGATTTCTCTATGTTAATCATTCGAACTGACAACTGAAATAAATGGAATGTGCAACATGTGGATAAGAAAAGAAGAAATAGATGGATAGAATATCAAAAAGAAAGATGGACGATGACGAAGATGAATAAGAGAAAAAGAAAGTTTTAGGAGAAAAAGAAAGCGAGTAAGACCACGTTTCCAATTCATTTTTATTAACACGTTTTATTACGTGCAAATTGGTTAGAGTTGGTCTTTTTATAGTCGAAGAGAAGCCATAACTTGAAGATTCTTCTTCTTCTTCTTCTTCTTCTTTTTCTTCTCTTCCTCTTCTTCTTCCTTCTTCCTTCTATCTTCCTGTTTTTCTCCATTCATGTCTTACTTTCTTCTAACCTTCTTTCCATGTTACTCACTTTCCATACTTCTTTCTCTTCATGTTAAATAGAAACTTATTTAGAAAAATTTAAATCTTAATTTAAACTTTAATGCATTTTTAATACGAATTATTATTTACTAATTACTATTATTCAAGACAATTATCTATCTATTTCTCTCTCTCTCTCTCTCTCTCTCTCTCTCTCTCTCTCTCTCTCTCTCTCTGTCTATCTCTGTCTCTGTCTAATTCCAAATAAAGGCAAGAAAGAGAATTTCAAACTTTTCTATAAGTTGTTCTTAAAAGAAAGTTAACTATATAATAACTTTATCTCAGTACACTTGTATCGATCTCTCTACCGGAAAGGTATCTCCCTCCTTCTCTCTCTCTCTCTCTCTCTCTCTCTCTCTCTCTCTCTCTCTCTGTCCATCTATCTCTTTCTCTATCTCTCTTTAGATACAGCTCGAAAGAGACACAGGAAATACCTCGTCTCTTTCCCGGATCGTGGAACCGACGTTTTCTGCGAAAACATCTGAGAATTACGTCGGATCCACTGTGAGTTCGTTCGCTGATCGCCGGACGGGGACCTCTTTCCTCTTACGCTTTTTCGATATATATCGGTGGACGGAGGTAAGGAAACGTATATAAGTATACACGCACATAACACACAACATATACATACATCGCACGCACACATGCGACTCGAAGAGTGGCCGGCATGCGCTCGCGTGCTCGCATACCTGAGGTGAATGCGTGTATGCACTCAATGAGAGAGAAAAAGATAGAGAAAGAAAGAGAGATAGAGATTGGTTGTCTGTATATGTAAGAAAGAGAAAGAGAGAGAGAGAGAGAGAGAGAGAGAGAGAGAGAGAGAGATGGTAAGCCTTCAAGGTTAGCCGGAGAGACGTATGAATGGGCGTATGCATGAATGGGTCGCTATACGCACTCGAGAGAGGCCAACTGGTATGGACGCCAGTCCCGACTCGCACCTTGCCGTCTCTCTCTCTCTCTCTCTCTCTCTCTCTCTCTCTCTCGCTTGCTCTCTCTTTCTATCTCTATCTCTATGTCTATCTCTATCTCTATATATTTCTCTTTTTCTCTATCTCTATCTCTCTTACTCTCTCTCTCTCTCTCTCTCTCTCTCATCTTCTTTATCTCTGTGCATAAGAGGAGATATTTCCTATATCGTGTAGTGTGTGTATGTGTATGCTCGTGTACACTTTACATGTATTTTTCCATGATATGTATCTAAGTGTAAGTAGTATCTCCTTTACTTACGTAAACGAAAGTAATACTTACATCTTTCGAGATAAACGTCAATAGAAACAGCCATTTTTTTGTCATTTTTTCTTCTTTTCTTTTTTCATTTGCATTTTTCTTTTCGCTTTCGATCAAAGAGCTTCTTCGTCGTTGAGAAATCTTGGAAGTGATAAGTATGTCCTGCAACGGTGTGCCTTATCTCTTTCTATATTGTTTAAAACAGAACGGGACGGCGTGAGGTGTGAAAGAGGGAGGGGGGAATGGATACAAAGAAAGAGAAAAAGAAAAAAGAAAATAAAGTAAAAAACCAATAGAAAGAATGACCAATAACAATTTAAAAATCGTTTATTTCCAGTTTGTCTATTTAACCTAGAAGAACCTTCGTAATTTTTCTTTCTTAGAGGCGATAAGAGGAGGCTATGTAAAAGAGTAAAAAGAAGAAAATAGAAGGGAACAAGATAAACGTCCTTTTTTTACTAAGACGTGTTTAATACATATGAAGGACGGTTTTCTGATGTTACGTGCCGATGATTCGTTCTTTTCTATTTTTTTTTTTTTTTATTTTCTTTTTCTCCTTTTTCTATTCTTTTATAAACAATTTCCAAAACAACATATACAAGTCGTACGATTCGTATGATATCTACGACATAAATTATACCATTGTACGGCGGATATATATATATATATATATATATATATATATATATTGTTTCCACGTCGCACATTTGTCTAAATAACGCATCGTTAACTTATCGCAATTAACGTTATTCCTATTATTTCTTTTCTTTTCGCAGATAATCAGACATGCGTGATATTGTATGTATCGCACATGTATAGATTTATTATTATAATGAGCGAAAGATAATGTGCTTTATTTAGCAGCTCTTATAGGTGCGTGCGAACGAAATCGTATAATAATTCGTTAATTGATACAATAATAATAATAATAATAGTAATAATAATAATAATAATAATAATAATAATAATAATAATAATAATAATTATAACTATAGAATTATAACTATAATATAATTATAATATAATTATAATATAATAATATAATATAATATAATTATATAAAATAAGATAATAATTGAAATAATAATAATAATAATAATAATAATAATAATAATAATAAACGATGCGTTTTTTTGATTTAACGAGAGTATAAACAGGACTAGATTTCGTTAGACTGCGTTTATCGATTAATACGATATTCGATATATAGTCTTAGAAAAATACGATAAACAAAAATAAGAACGTCGCGTATTAATTATCGTTAAAGTCTCACTCTGGGTCGCACTCGGAAAAAAACAACAACAACAACATCGAAAAATGCACTTTCCTCGGGTCTTTGTAAATGAACGTTCGAAAGAAGAAGGAAAAAGATCTCCGTGTATTCTCTTTTCTTTTTTCTTTTTTTTTTTTTTTATTATTTTGTATCTATTCCTTTTTGTTTCCCTTCCTTTCTCTGTTTACAATAATCCCAACTCCTACGAACGAAAAATTCTTTCGACTTTCACTTTCTCTGTCACGAAGTTGTCGTCGTCATACGACGACGAGGAGTCTCGAGACACACCATTGTTCTTTGGTTAACACGTTCTTCTCTAACTCTTTTTATTATTTTTCTTTTTATTATTTTGTTTTCTTTTTTATTTCTTACGTGCGTATCTCGTACGTACATCACGCGCACGCGCACACGCACACACGCATACATACATTCCAGTCTCCCTTCTTTGGCACAAAGCTGCGATCGATTTAACATCGGTGTTTTCTGGTTAAATGAATCCAAGAGGGAAAGACGCAAGAAAGAAAAGAAAGAAAGTAGGTAAGAAAGAAAGAAAGAAAGAAAAAATGGGGGAGAAGAAAATTCGTACATCTAATCTCGTAACGTTCATCGGTACTTTTCACTTTCTTACAAAAGCACGCGTTTCGCTTGTTTAATTAATTTACATCAGCATATCCTTTTATTACGAAAAATAGTTAACCTTTCCGTTCGTACGCACGATTAAATTATATACGATATTGCTGAATATTATTTATTTCTGTAATTTATTTCTATATTTAATATACACAACGACGCGAAGGAAATATTCGAAATTCGTTTTTATACGCATCACAGATAATACAAAGCGTTCAAATTCCCACCATCTTTAGCCATGATCCCTCTTCTCCCTCTTCTTTTCCAATTAATTATACTATTCTTTAATTAAGAAAATTCTCACTTGATCACAAGTCGATAGATTGCGAACGTAAACCGATCGTAAAATTCCTCTCGAGTTTTCATAGATTCCACGAGCACCGTAAATGCAACAGCGTACAAGTGGAACGAAGGAAGCAGAGAGAGAGAGAGAGAGAGAGAGAGAGAGAGAGAGAGAGAGAGAGAGAGAGAGGGAGAACGAGCGAGACAGACAAACAGACAAATGGACTAAAAAGACAAATAGAAAGAGATAGAGATAGTTATGACTTATCGGCATCATAAAGTTCCACTGCTGCATATTTTCATAGCCGTTCATATATCGCCGCAAGAAAATAAACTCCATTACGTGTATGAGAGTTCGAAGGACGAGACACTTCAGGATAGTTCATAACATTCACGTTAATGGAAGAGTCCGATGGTCGTCAACGTACGTAGGCGACGACGCGTCGTGATTCGTATGAGGTACAGGAGACGAAACGATTCTGGCGTCGGTCTCAACGTCACCATCAACGATATCACTCTCCCCGTTGTTAGATAACTCGCGCACATTACCAGGAAGATAGTCCTTCCAACTTCTAAACAAATATCTCGTGAATTTTCTTAACTGACGGAATTTACAATAGGTAGCACCTTCCGCGGATTCCAATTGTTGTGTTTGAATAAGGAAACCCTTTTCCTTGAATGTCTGTTCAAGTTTCTCCCTTTGAAGGGATTTCCTGGTCTTTCGTTTTCGACGGCCATCTTCTTGACTGTTAGAACGTGGACAAACTACCGGAGGTTGGACTCTCTCGCCAGACGCATTTAAAAACGCTCCCGCCGAAGATCCAGATTGACCGGCTTGTTGTTGAAGAGCTTCGCGTGGAAAGAACTCGTAACCGCGCATACTTTTGTCACCGGTGCCACTGTAGTATCTAAAGTTACCACCTGAATCCACGGAAAGGCTTTTCTTCTCTTGCAAACTCGGTTTGGCACCACCGGTGAACTTGAATTTACATATGCTTACCTCGGTGGCAGGATTGTTGTTATTCTCTGAAGGCATTGGCGGGATAAAAATCGCCGAACGTTTACGTTTCGTCGGTTGTCCCTGATGTTGAGTAACCGGTGCATTTCTTTTAGGTCTGGGCGATAACGGTGCTGAAACTGGAACTGTTTGGGATTGTTGCGTTGGAGTAGTTGGCGTAGTTGGTGAGACCGAACTCGAACTCTTCGTGTCCATCATCGAGTATATCGATTTCGGCACTATTTTTTGTTCTTTTTGAGAATATTCAATGCCGCGTGGGTAACACTTGTCGTTCTGGGCCATCTTTTGATAATAGAGCAATTGCGATTGTAGGGCCATAGGATGGATGAAAACACCAGCGTTTGGGAAATACACGAATCCTGGATTTGGTGTAATCATTGGATCCGTAGAACCGTCGGAACCGTAATTAACGTTATTGTTGATGTGATTCGTCGAATCTATTAAACGATTGGAAGAATTTGAAAAGGTTGTGCCCAAACACTCGATGTCTTCCCCGTCGCTTGAAGCTTCACTCTTCACCTGTCCGGATTCGTAAACGTTGCCATGCTTCCGGAGCAACCTGATCTTCAATTGATTGAGATCTCTGATGCAGAGATTCAACGGTTCATCTTGCTCGTTCGTAGTATCCGCCAAGACGAAATTCCGCCTGGTCTCTTGAGTAAGACGTTTTTCTAAAAGACTGCTGATCCTATTCTGAACGTCTGTTCGTTGAAATGGTATCTGAGGTGGTAACTGATCCCGACAATCAGGTTTTTCTTGAGGAGAGAGCCTTTTTTCTTCGTGGCCAGGTGTGCCTGGCAATATAGTACCATAATTCTTGTAAATCAAATGACAAATATCTGCCTTTTTTGGTTTACGTCCTCTCCTAGGTTTACTATTGTCGAGCGTAATTTCACCCATGTAAGGTAGATCGGAATACTTCATAGGTGGCCTCGTAGATGTTTGCTGGGACGATTGTTGAGCGTGTCCGTGATTATTATGATGATGATGGTGATGATGATGATGGTGATGGGGTACAGTGTAAGCGTGGGAGGAAGTCGAAGTGATCACTGATCGTCTCGATGCCGAGGATTGACCGGAATTAAAGTTCGAACATTGTTGTGGCATCGTTTGGGGACAGAGTTCTTGTTGCATGGCAGCTATACGTTGCAACCAACCGTGAACGTCAGCGATTGGACTAGGCGTGGACGTGGTACTCGTAGGTGCCGGGCTCGGTGCTGTTTGTTCGCTCGTGTGAGTCGGTGAGGATGAATTTAATGCCTCCTGAGCAAGAGATGCTTCGTAATGGTCCAGATATTCCGGCGGTAATGCCTGATGATGGAATTTGAGTTTCCATCGTGACTTTCGTCTGCCACGGCTGCAACAACGAAAAAAAGAAAAAAATAACGTAATAAATAAAATAAAGATATCACTTGACTTCCAAATGAAACATTTATTTTAACGAGTCTCTCTCAATTGTATCTATTGTTTCGCTTTCTTTGAAAGGAGGAAAAACAAAAATATGTATGTTCTTCGATAATCGAGTCATAAGAAAGTAAAATAGGCTCGCTTCAATAACTACAAAGCCAACATCATTCCTTCATTAACCTCGTCGTAGTCGATAACTGCATTCCAAACCACACCTCAACGGCAATCTAATACACCGCACTGTAAGACACCTTCCGTCGTATGCAGAGGGCATATCTTGACATTTTTCCCTTCCTAGAGCTGCTCCGTGGCACGATCGCTTATATCGCTTGGCGGTATAATGAAATTCAGTAACGGTAATCGACTCGTGGTATTTCAGCGACGCACAGGAACTTCTTTTTTCCATGAGTCTCGCCATAGACTCTATCAACGATGTACTCGAGAACGAACCAGTTTACCCGGCGCTTATCCTTCTTACTAGCTATCTTAAGTACCTGCTCTCTGCAAGTGGCGCAAGCTTTATGTCGTGGACATCGTTAGCAACGTGATACAGCGAACGCGAGTTCCCTTCGAGATTCTTTCGATAAAAGCAAGTTAAGAGTTTATAGAAAGGGTCCAACTAACCAACCAACCAACCAACCAACCAACCAACCAAGATGAATATCAAAGTTGACTGTTCAACTTAGTATACGTAAGTTCTCGATGAAAATCACAGGCAAATCGATTTACCTGCTTCTACTCCTGTTACTTTGATCTGAAGCACACGTTTGACCGGAAGCATCCTCCAACGTTTGAAGCTGACGATGGTGGACAGATTGCTGATCGTTTCCATGTTTACCATCAAGCGACACTTGCACGGAACTCGTGTCCGTTTGCGGACTGTAAAATCGGTTAAGAGAAAAAAATAAAGATCGATGATTATTAATGAAACGATTGATTTCAACGATATATTCTATCGACACTGAACTCACCTGAGCGTGCTGGTATCACGACTACGTTCCTCCTCCTCCTGAGGTTCTTGCTTAACGGCCATATGTGCGAGTGGCGCCAATGGGCACTTGATTTGCGCTGAGTGATGATGATGCAAGTGATGCTGCAAATTATTGTCCGTTAGGGCCAAGTCTATGCCAGTTGATTGTGCACGAGGCACGACTTCCTCGGTTTGCATAGTGCCCCCTATTTCCAACAAAAAAAAAGCAAAGGGAACGTGCCCGGTCAAACATTGGCTATAAACTGTACTATAAACTAATAAATGAACAAATAATAAATAAATAAATAAATAAATAAATAATCATGTTTCCTCGCGCATCTCGTCTGATCAAGATGCCGACTCGTGATAGGAAAACGTCAGACGTGGGACTCCAATCGGTTAACTATTATTACAACTTTGTCTGAAATAGGTATCTTGATATATTCATAAACAGTTTTATTAATGAACGTACACAATTCGATTTAAACGTCGGTCGATAAGTGTCGGCGCTCGGAACCGGCAGGCGTGAGAAATGGAAGAAAACCGAACAAATGCCCACATGCAGATCCTGATTCTGATTTATAAATGCGTTTATGTAGGTTTATCTACTGCATTTACACGTGTCCATCGATGTGTGTGTGTATGTATGTATGTATATATATATATATATGTATATATGCGTGTATATATATATATATATATATACGAAAGTGTTACACCATCGATGCCTCGCGTGTGGGTTTTGCGGACGCGTCCAAGGTTTCGGAATCGCATAATAGGGAAACGAAGTCGTCGTTTATGATCTATGACTTGTGGCTGAATCTTTCCAAGTCTTTATCGTAGTTACTATCTTTAGATAATAGGTTACTTACTTAACATTTTCTTTTTTATTTTAAAGGTCTTAAAATTCATGTCTACGATACGCGGTAGAACGAATATACATATATTTATATTTAGTATACGTATCAGTATGCAAAATTGTTCCTATTAATGCAAACGAATTCTTCTAAACTATTAAATTGATGTAAGTATTTTATGAACAATAAATTTCGGTATAACATTTTGTTTCAGTACTAATTTTTTCCTTTCTGTTTTTATCGAATTAAAAATGAAATAAAATTGAATTACAAAATTGAATGAAAATACGTTCTTCTCTATATTCCTTTTCAAAAAGATATAAGTCGATCTCACGACAAGTTTATAATAATTTATATTAAATCGTTCGTAAAATATTCTGCTTGTTATCAACGACTTTCCTTCGTTCTTTCCTTTCTTACTTCCTTCTCATAAAAATCTCTTGTCTCTTGTAAAATCTCTAACTTATAAAGGATATCGTTGATCGAGGTAAAACGATCGGATGTTGTATCCTTATCGTCTATCTCTTACAATATCGCATATTTCGCAGAGTTCCTTTAAAACGGCGATACAACAGTTTCCTCGTAAGATAGAGTGTCGAGTATTTCCAAACGTCGATGAAGAAACCGGGCTCGAAGAAGAGGTTCGAAAGACACAGACAGAGAAAGAGAAAGAAAAACAGAGAGAGAGAGAGAGAGAGAGAGAGAGAGAGAGAGAGAGAGAGAGGAAGGAAAAGAGAGAAAGAGAAAGAGAAAGAGAAAGAGAAAGAGAAAGAAAAAGAGAAAGACGTAGAAGGGAGAAGAAGAAGCGGTATTATACATGCTGACTTTACAGCACCGCACAAGATAAAAATATTCACGTACGGAAATAGAACGGGACACACGTACCGGCCCACCCAACACCCGCAATTCTTCGACCGTACTTGGCTTTACTCGATCGGGTTTCATTTCTTACGACCGGCAGCGCCTTCGTGTTGCTGCTATTACTGCTACCAATACCGATACCAACGTTACCGAAGTCGCAGGACCCTTGCGCATTCTCAAACTCTCTTGGAGATAAAATATAGAATTTCTTTTTTTGTTCTCCTATTATTTTTCTTTTTCTTTCTTTCTTGATCTCTTTTCTCTCACGAAAATACAGAGAATTTCTTTAGTTTTGAAGGACAACACGTTCGATCGATCTTTTTCGTTAGAAGGAGAAAGTGTGAACTTTATACAACACGATCGGTGAATGTTTTAAGAGAGAAAGAGTGAGAACGAGAAACAAAAGAGAGAGGGAAAGAGAGAGAGAGAGACAATAGAATACAATCGCTAGGCTAGTTCTTCATCGTGTATCACGTGATAATGAAGCATACGAAAGATTACGTAGCCTCTTTGTAAATCGTAAATCTATTATTATCTGTTAAAAGTTAACGATAAGACGGAGAAAGAGAGAGAGAGAGAGAGAGAGAGAGAGAAGGGATAACTCTGGAACTTGAAGATAAAAAGAAAAATGACCACGTTGTGACACGTGCAAATGGATCTAATTGAAAAGGGGAGTACGAAGGGGACGTAAAAGTATCTCGAGAACTGATTTCAATAGTTTCTTATGATAGATTATAAGATGAAAAGAGTGGAAATAAGACAAAAAGTTCTGGTTGAGTGTGTATAGACGTTATGCATATGATCGAAACGCGTTCGTATACGCATGATTGCACGCAAGATAAACTTGTAAATCAATATTCCATTTTAATTAGGAAGAAACAACGTAGATGTTTTAGCAGTGAAAAGTTTGCAAAACGACGAAATAAAATAAACAATTGATAATATAGCTTATCAATTCTATCTTAAATTCTCGTTTGTGCTCGGAATTCGTGTATTTACAATATTTTATTCCATATATATATCTTTTTAATGATTGATATGCCTAATATGTCATAAACAGTATTAATAAATGTTAAACAAATCATCATCATTCATCCATTAGGATATTCGGGTTAATGGCACGGTTTGCATAGAAAACGTAAAATCGAATAAATTATTTTGATAAATCGAAGTCTAACTATAGTCTGGTTCACATAAGCTCGTTTGTTTATTATCGTTGTTCCCTTTACTTAATCATAACCCCTTAAAAAATATAATAATATAATCGTCGCGTGATAAACGTATGTGTTAATATATAATGAGGGTAGTACGGTAAAGAGAGATAGATAGATAGAGAGAGAGAGAGAGAGAGAGAGAGACATACACTCACACTCACATACACATACACATACAAAAGCAACGGCACACCCGATTCATTGAAGCTCGCTTATAGAATGATGCAGGCGGGCGCGTAACTACAATTTATTTTTTGGCTATTTTTAGAGGGCGGCTGGCGTAGCGCCACTATTTTCGGTTCTCTCTCAAATTTCTCACTCCATATTTGGGATTATGTATGACGGACTTGGTACGGCACACGGTGGTGTATCTTTACGAGCCGGCTACTCTTCGTCGAATACTCTTCTCCTTCTCTCTCTTTCTTTCTCTCTTTTTCTCTCTCTTTCTCCCTCTCTCTCTCTCTCTCTCTCTCTCTCTCTCTCACTCCCTCTTCCCCTTTTTTACTTTTCTTTTTCTTCTTTTTCTTATGAAAGAGAAGATAATAATTTACGACGAGAGTAAACTCTTAAAATAATAACGTAAAAGATTCGTAAATCAAAAGCAAGAATAAACAGGGAGAGAGAGAGAGAGAGAGAGAGAGAGAGAGAGAGAGAGAGAGAAGGTAGGCAGAGACGGACAGACAAGCAGAGAAATTTTTCATTTCTTTTCTTCCTTTATTTTCTTTTCCAACTAAATCGTTCTCGGTGATCATTTTTTCTTTCTTTTCTTTTTTTAAAGAGAGAAAGGGAGAAATCTTAAGTATTGAGAAAACGTGAAATCGATACTCGAAGAACGCGTGTAAGCTTGTTGATAGATATATACGGGCAACAAGTGGACGATACGAAACGTTTCGTGTCTTAAAGTATACGGAGCACGATGCATGTGTTCCTATCTTTCTATCTCTCTCTCTCTCTCTCTCTCTCTCTCTCTCTCTCTCTCTCTCTCTCTCTCTCTCTCTCTCTCTCTCTCTCTCTCTCATTCTGTCTCTCTCTCTCTCTCTCTTTCTCTCTTCTATCTATCTATCTATCTATCTATCTATCTATCTATCTTTCTCATACAATTGGCAGAAAGACAACTAGGTTAAAAACGGAAAGTCAGCTGTAATACTCAAAAATATGTCAAGGTGACGAGAGAATCTCGAAAGAAATCAACAGGAAGTTTATAAAAAATAAAACTTTCTCCAAATAGCGAAAATAATCGTAATAAATGTGAAAAAAAGGAGAGAGAGAGAGAGAGAGAGAGAGAGAGAGAAGAAATCTGACTATAATATAATGAACATTCAATAATACGTGAAGATACGAAAAATGCTAAGGATACCGAAAACGATTCGATAGATCAAAGTTTCAAATCATAATCCATCATAGATTTTTGTGAATACTCAAAATCTATTGGCCTGATTACGATCAATTTATTCGTTATACTCGTATGTAATGAGCCGATGTCTTTACGAGGTAAACAGCAGACAGCAGACAAATCGGCCACGTGGGTAGAATGACAATGAAACGATACGTAGCCTTTAATGTTAGTAATTCGTGATGTTATTTATTAACTATAATAATGAACATAATCGAAATAAAACTAAATCGAAAGATACCTTCGTTCTAATGATTTACCTGTAACGGGAAAGTTGCTTTCTGGCAACATGAACGTATCGTCCTTTGTACAAACACTTGTCTCGATTTAAATTACCGAGGTCCTTGAAGATAGGACCTATAGTGATTTTGAGGAAGGTTAGGAAACCTCCCCAAAGAAAAGAAAAAAGAAGAAGGAAAGAAAAACAATTTCCCTTCTTCCCTTATATTTCTTCTTTGTCGTAACAAAAAAAAAAAAAATAAAAATAAAAAATGAAACAAAATTAACGATCAATATTAACCGGACACTAAATAAACGATAGATGAGATATCACTCCGGCTCTTTCGGACCACTTGTTGTCAGTCACTGACAACGACAACGACAACGACAACGAATATAACGACGATGGGAACGTATTCGCGACGAGATCATCGATGTACAAAGAAAGAGGAACACTGAGCGACCCTCTGTAGGGATGAGACGATCCCCCACCTTTCAGATGAGTCGTGTGGATCAGGGATGAGGGAAGGAAGAAGAAAGGTGATATGAGAACGCGGAGCACGTGTCTTCGGTGGACTTACTGCGGGAGATGAGAGGAAAGGAAGGAGAAGAAGACGAAGGAAGCGAGAGAGAGAGAGAGAGAGAGAGAGAGAGAGAGAGAGAGAGAGAGAGAGAGATAGTAAGTAAGAGAATAAGACAATGTTGTATGTGTTTGTGAGAGAAAGAGAGAAAGAGAGAGAGAGAGAGAGAGAGAGAGAGAGAGAGAGAGAGAGAGAAGAAGGAACGTGTGATGGAAGGAAGGAGCATGGACCGTTTTGAGGCACTTTTGGCACTGTTACTAGTACGACGGGCCAAGCACCAACCCCGAGAAGCGCTTCCATCTCCGTCGCGACGCCCGACGACGCCGTTAGTTGCCCGTTCGAGCGGAGGCGCGGGCGTATATTCTCGATTTGGGCGGATGGAAATCTGAGATTGCTCCATATCGGGCTGTGCTCGGTGGCTACAGACGTACTCTATAATAGCAGACTTCTCCCTTCTCTCTCTCTCTCTCTCTCTCTCTCTCTCTCTCTCTCTCTCTCTCTCTATCTATCTATCTATCTATCTATCTATCTCTCTCTCTTTCTCTTTCTCTATCTATCTATCTATCTATCTATCTATCTATCTATGTATCTATCTATCTATCTATCTATCTCTCTCTCTCTTTCTCTTTCTCTATCTATCTATCTATCTATCTATCTCTCTCTCTCTCTTTCTCTTTCTCTATCTATCTATCTATCTATCTCTCTATCTATCTATCTATCGATCTATCTATCGATCTATCTATCTATCTATCTATCTATCTATCTATCTATCTATCTATCTATCTATCATCTCTCTCTCTCTCTCTCTCTCTCTTTCTCATGTGTACACGTTCCTTCGATATTTCTATTTCTCTCGTACGCTCAGGAGATCGCATTCGTTCGTCTTTCTTTAACTTTGATGTTCTCTCTCTCTCTCTCTCTCTCTCTCTCTCTCTCTCTCTCTCTCTCTCTCTCTCTCTGTTTCTCTTTTTCTTTCTATCTTTCTTACTTTTCTCATCTCGTTTCACTTTCTCTTATTTCTCTTTCTCTCTCATCTCGCTTCCTCCTTTCGATTTGCCATTCTCTATGATGCGAACATAGAGGGTATATTTAACCCCGCGAACCATCAACGAGAGGAATCGAAAGACACGCGCACAAGCCACTTTTGCTTCTTATTCTACTTTTTCTTCATAGACAAATACATTTATATATATACATAGATACATACCTACATACATACATACATACATACATACATACATACATACACACACACTCATGTATGTATATATATATATATATATATATATATATATATATATATATTCATATTCTTATTCCTTCTATTTCTCCTTCGTCTACGACTTCTCATTCTAACGCTTCGTTTTTCTCTCCTACGCTACAACAGCACATACGTCTCGCATTCCCTCGTTCGGGTGAGAATTCTTTAATTCTCGATGTACAATAAGTCTACAGCGACCTTCCTCCCAAGAGTGGAGTCAAACTACAAGAGTGTTAAATTACACCTTATAAGTACAGCTCGTTAAAACCTACACCGCGCATGCCTTTCGTATTCATGTTTGCCGTGTTATGATATTAGGTATCTATATCTGTATCCTGTTTTGTTTTATTTTTTTTTTAATAAAAAAATATAAATCCTTTTTTTCCAATTAACGATAAAGAAAGTTATAACGGGGGGGGGGGGGCGGGGACGTTGTGGATGGATTTTATATTTCGATCGATTGCTTTAATCTTAAAAAGAATTATACACGATATTATTAGTATGTTTCTATATGTAAAATTTTTATATAAATATACAAGAATTCTATATAAAATATGAAATTTATATATATATATTATTTAATATATATATATATATATATATATATATATATATATATATTATATTATATTATTTGCACGTTTCTATATTAATATGTAGGTAATTATATAAAAGTATGTATCAATTTTTAAATAATACGAATGAACGTTCGTAAATATTAATTTTATATACTTCCAAGTTGAATTAATTATTATCGGTTATTACGACCATAATATTAAAAGCATAAAATCCTATCGCATGATCTAATATCTTAATATAATAGTCTAGTTATCCTAAAGAAAACATCTCACTGTTATTTATCTTATAAAACAGAGATACAGATACACGTTTCAACTCGTACTAATTATAAACAAAGTATGTATAAAAATAATCTAACGTGTTTTAGGAAATCCAAGAATTTAATATTTACATATATATATATATATATAAGATATCCACGTTCAATGGATTATTCGATAGTCAAACGGTCATCGAAAACCAGAATTTCGATGAAAATTTTTTAAAAGCAAAGATCGTAAGGTAAAGATCATATCGATAATCGATATAATAATCGTGGGCTATCGAAAAGAACGCAAAGTCGTTCGAAAGCCGAGAAATACATTTACTCTCGAGTATGGCGACTCTATCAGACGGTCCGTAATCGTCGTTACGTCGTTCTCGTCGCAAGATAAAAGAGCGTATACGTTGTGCCAGAACTGTGGAGTGGAAAGTAGCTGTTGACATATCGCTGCCAGGTATTGGGACACGTAGCTCGCAAGTGGGCGGGGTAGGTTAACCTATACGGGAATATAATGTACGCCTCCACGAGCACTCCATTCGCAGATCGTACAAAGGCGAGACGCGTTCTCTCTTCTATACAATCGGTTATATACGCCGTTCTCCATCATAGTCCTCATAGTTTCTCGATCTCCAAGAGAACAAAACAATATCACGAAAGTTACTATCTTAAATCCTTACCCTTCTAATTTCCAAGAACCCTAAGAACAAATTCTTTAAACCATTGTACATATTTTTATTGAATATTTAATCGTACTTAAATGTAATAATTGAATTTATCCATCGATTGAATTTTGAAATTTTATTAGAATCATTAATATATATTTTAATATAATATATAACGAAGGAAATTGGATAGGTAGATATAATCGATGAATGTTTTGTTTTGTGTAATTTTTTAATAGATATCCACAAAAGAAAAAAGAAAGAGAGAGAAAAAGTCAGGTAAGATCGTTTTATCTATCTAACATTGAGCAACATACATTGACATACGTACGTAAGCGAAAATATGATGTTCCGGTAATATAATTCGAATAAATAAAATCCTTCTATTTGACTATCAAGTCAACCTCATCTCGACGTAATCTAAAGATTAATTCGATATAAAAAAAAAATAAAACGATAAAAATCGGACACCTGTACCATTTAAATCCTAAATAAACAATCTAAACTATTAAAAGTTAAAACAAAATATGTATTATTCTATAAAATCTGTACAAATTTAATTTATAATTAATAATATATTTAATTTTTAATATAAAATAATGTAAAAATTTTCATTGAACGAAATATAAAATTTATTGAATATAATTTTGCAAAAGATTAATGCAATACTTCGTAACAAAGAAATAATTATTTATTGAAACCCTACGAAGTAATGGATGATTTAAATAATTATTAAATACTTGAAGAAAGTATCAAGGGCATGGAATAGACAATAAATTAGTAGAAGATAATAAATCTTATGTTTTATATCTAACATCATAATACATGTGTTTTAGAAATCTATACATTTGCAATAATTTATTAAATAAATGGTCTATATCTAAAGCGTACAGTGTTTCTTGGCGCTCGTTCACACGAGTCCGCTCATTGCACTCGTTAAATAATGCACGTGTTGTAAGAACGTGTTTCACGCATGCATGATCACGTACATACATTGTACATACATACATACATACTACGTATGACAAATATTCTCACACTTTAGGGATGTAATTACAGGGTGAGTCATAACTCCGGCTTAAGCCGTTATAAGTCGCTATAAGTATCGAGAAACATTCAAGAAATAAATATTATGAAATAATATTAAATAATGAACGAAGTAAAAAATCAAATCATTTAGAAAGTATTTTACAATAAATAATTCAAAAAAGAAAAAGCAATAGATATATTTTTCTCAAAGTCGATATTAAATTTATCGAACGACATAAAAAAATTGATCCTACTAATAAATAAATATCCGAGAAAAAGAAAATGAAATGTGATTATGATGAAATTATTTTACATGCAAATAGGAATAGCCGATAGCTAAAATCAGAAAGGTTGTTCTCATAAGAAGGAGCGAAATTGCACGTGGGTGATTATTTTGGTCATGGGGGATTAGTTAGCCATAAGACATATATGCGACATATACTTCAACACATCATATGGTACTAATAATATTTACCTGATCAAATAGTGAGAGAATTATAAAGGTAAATTTATTTCTTTTAACGAAATTACATATTTTTCTGTTAATATTTCAAAGGAATTTATTGAAACGAATTCAATGACATGCTATATGAAGAGATATATTATTGTATCGGCTATTAGGCTGCATATTGTAAACAAAAGAGGAACTTTCTCCGATATAAATTTTCTTTACTTAATTCGATAATTTAAAAGGCATAAAGAAAGATAAGAATTTCGTCCTTTGTATGAAGCAATGTTATATTATATTATGTATTATATAATGTTATATTATGTTATAATACAATATATTATATTGTATTATATTACGTTATATTATATAATATTGAATTAATTTGTATTATATTGCATTATATATAACGTAATTTACATGATAAAATGAATAATTGTATAAATATCAAATACAATGTATTTACTTTGTATTCTTTATAAAACTGAAAATAAAAATGTTTGATGTAAAAGATATCCAATATGTTTTTCAATAAACTCTACCATTACTTTCCTTATCCAAAAAAATGTCCTTCTTATTTAAAATTCTGGACAATGCGAAGATTGTTCCCGCGAATCGAGTATTTTATCAGGATCACATAATGCTGCAAGTGGTGATACTCAAAATTAGACCACCTTCTACAACAAGAAGTTCCGCTTTGTTCAGAATTTGAATTTTCGAACAGGAGAATGGATGCCACCTCTATGACCCGGATACAAATCGCGACTTACGGGAAAAATTCCTGTTTTGTATAGAATTTGAATTTTCGAACTGAGATTATAATACTGGTAACATGATTTTGCGTGCCACCTCTTCCCGCGTTATATGACACGGATACAAAACTCGATTTGTAGAAAAAATTCCCGTTTTGTACAGAATTTAAATTTTCGAACGGGAGAATATGATTTACAAGGACTTGAGAAGATTTCGCGTGCTATTTTTTCTGACGTCATGTGACCCGTATAGAAAGCTCAACTTGCGGAAAAAATTTTCTTTGTCCAGAATTTAAAATTACGAATGGGAGAATGTGATTTACCAGGAGATGGCATGATTTTGCGTGTCAATTTGCTGAACAAATTTCGCTTTATCTAAAATTTGAAATTGAAAGGTCTGTTTTTTGGATAAGGAGTATAATGAGAGAGTTTAATAGAAAACACTTCAGATTTCTTTTGACATCAAACATTTTTATTTTCATTTTTATTCGTAATACATGATAAATATAATACAATATATAATAATACAATATAATGTAATATAATACAATATAATATATAATGCAGTATAATACAATATAATACCACTGTAAATAAAGGACAACCTTCTTATTTACTTTTTTTTATTTGTTGCTTTTTTATGCTTCCCAAAATACCGTCCTAAGTAAACGAAATTTATTTCCTAAGAAGTTTGTCTTTTATTTAAAACATGCATCTAACTATGCGAGTTGGTACTGCTTAAAAGTTCACAAATTTATAATATAATTTAGAACATTTTATAATAGTATATGACTTCATATGATACATCGTTGAATTTGTCTGACAAATGCTATCCATCAAAAAAAGAAAAATATTTAATTGTATTAAAAAAATGAATTGGACTTTAAAATTTCTCCCACCACTTGATCTATGAAAATAATTGCCATCATGTGATGGATCCCTTCATACCAAACAAATCTCTAAAAAGAAATTGTTTTTGTAAGTTCAGTCCCTCGCGAGATATTCCAATTGTTTGAAATAAACGAGTCACTCTGTATATGTATAATATATATATACAATATATTAATATATATACATTACTATATATATACACATATAGTATATGTTATATTTATATATCATTGTTCATAAATCATCGAACACATGATAATACTTAATTTAGATATGGAAAATAAATGGCTTCGCATCAAAAGAAACTTTCACAAAACTCTCATATTCTGCCGACACTTCGAAGGAATCATCATCAACGAGGAAGAAGAAGAGGAAGAAAAAAAAGAAGAAGAGTAAGTTGATTCGGCCGGATCATCATTATAACGCAGCTTTCGGAGCTCTCTCGAAGAGAAATCCATTCTCACGAGTCTCAAGTATGGACCACTGACTTACAGTTAGTCCAATTGGTTCGCCCACGCGTAAGTAGAAATCGAAAAGGAAGAAGGTGCCATCACTAGCAATACCGTTAAATTGCTCGCGTCTTTTCCCTAGTAAAATACTATTCGAAATACTTCGTTGCTTTTAATTTGGCAATGACGCAATTCGTCGGGGAACTATGAAATCGTTGTCTTTCACGTAGGCGTCAAATCCAAGATGGAGAATTCAAAGCCGTTGACGAAATGTCCGTGACGTTAATGGGTACGTTGCTATGTTGTTTCCTTTCAAAAAAATATTGAAAAACCGGTCTACATCAAAATGATCTCTCTTTCCCTCCTCCTCTCTCTCTTTCTCTCTCTATCTTACTTCTCCGTCTCCTACTCTTTTCTCTAAGTCTGCTGTTAAAAAATAGCATCATCTATTTCCGTTTTTAAGTTACGTCTTCATCGTTTTCTATTTCGTACCTGGTTCTTCTATATTATGTAATTAGGCTATTAAATCAAAAATATATAAGACTGACTCTCGATACAGTATAAGAATAAATACTGAGTGATCGGACTAAGGAGATCGGCACCTTCTCGTTCTATAACCAGATCCTTTATTATAAATTCATAGCGATAATGATCTGCAGGTACTGCGAAACTTCGATGAAGTTGTGTCACCATTTACCGGTATTACTTTAGACGAAGGTGATAAAGCATTGACATGTTAGCTCAAAAATGTAACCTAAACGATTTCGTCCAGCTAATTCGGCCACATCAAATGATAGCCATTTCTGTTTCATCAATAATACTGATTGGTATACAACAATCAAAAACGAATAAACTGACAACAAAAACATTTTTATTTATTATTAGTAATTTATATACGCTAGCCTTGACACGTACTTATATCGTCCTTTACAAAAGCTTGAACGATACTAAGAAACATAATGATAAATCGTTTTTTATTTTTATTTGCTCCAATAATTTCCACATACACACATACAAACACTGAAGACGTTTCTTTTTTGCAACGTACAGTTACAGAACATTCTTTTTATAGTCATTGTATCACGCGTACTTCAGTTTAATCATTTATATCGTATCACATATCCAGTACGCTTAATTAAGTATTGCTGATTACACACCTGGACATTAAATATACACATTTATCTATCTATCTATCTATCTATTTATCTATCTATCTATCTACCTACCTACCTACCTCTCTCTCCCCTCTCTCTCTCTCTCTCTCTCTCTCTATCTCTCTCTCTTTCTCACATTCTCTCAGATCTATCAAACATTTATGCTCGATCACAACGAGGTTAACATTTTGACGAAACTTTTTGCCAGCAAGTTTTTCCAGTATGTATTAATACGAAGCATGCACATGTATACGTATATATGCATTTATACGATGCAATAACGTATCCGTTCAATCGCGCAAAGTTACCAGGTTAAAGTATAATACTCATTGCAAGTGCGAATTCGTAATGATATCGCGGAATTTATAAGAGCACGCACGCACGCACGCTTCAGTGGAACTTTGATTGGACGGACGGCCAGATTGGTTGGTTGGCTGGCTGGCTGTTTATCGTTGATGCTCGTAAGTCGTTAAACTTTTCCCAGCTGGGCAAGTAAGTAAGTAAGTAAGTAAGTAGGTATATGATATAAATATAAATGTCATGCCAACGAAAGCAATTTCAAGTAGGAGGTGGAGAAAGGATGCTGAAGGAGGAGGTGGAGATAGCGACAGAGGGGTGGAGAAGGGAGAGGAGGGAAAGCTACAGGCGTTGTCGTTATTATTCTCTTTTGCGATCTTTACCGAGATGCATGGGCAATCGAAGCAGCAAACTTGAGAAGGCAAAGAACCGCGAACCGCGATTGGCAGTTCTCCCAACGTGAAAATTCTCCCACCCTTCATTCGAAGACCTCCTCCCGTCTCTATCTCTCTCTCTCTCTCTCTCTCTATTTTTCCCTCTCTTTCTTTAGAATGACACCAAGCGTGCAAGATCGAACGTACCGATCCTGCAAACGGTCACCTCCACCAAACCCTTCTCCTTCTTCTCCTCCTCCTTCTCTTTCAATCGCCATATCCGCTAATTCAAGAAAATATGGCTGTCTCCAATCTTTAATGGCCACTCATATCGATACGGAAGATTTGACTTCTATATTTTTTTATTTGTCTTTTTCTTTTCATTTTCTTCTTCTTTTTTTTCTTTCTTATGGAATTCGATCTCTCGATTTTTTCCGATTTCTTATGAATTTGGAACGAAATTTGCGTATCTTCGAGAGATAAGTAAGGGAAAAGAAAGAAAGGTAGAATGACAAACAGACAGACAGACAGAGGCATGAAAAGGAGAAAAAAGATAGAGAAAGAGAGAGAGAGAGAGAGAGAAAGGGGGAGAGAGAGAGAGAGAGAGAGAGAGAGAGGATCTTGCGCGCTAGATTTTATATTTAGGATTGCACCATGTAACACTAGAACTACTGAATTAGGTTAGAACGAAAATACCGGCACCCACGCGAACGACGCGTTGGTCTCGCGCGCATTATGTATTTATTTGTCGCTCGATTCCCGTTTTTCCCGCGTTTTTACATAGAACGGTGGTGGATCGAAGCAACGGTGTAATATTATTAAAATACCTCGACGCTCAATGCTAATGGTGTTCGAGAAACGTGGAAACCAGGTCGTTAGTATTTATGCATGCATATATATGCAAAACGATCGATACCGATCTTTTAGATGCACTATCGAATTTTTATCGTATCGATCGATCCGAAAGATTCCTTTGCAATCGTGTTGCTTTAATTAAAGTAATAAATAGAATATGAAACGATATAGAAAGAAAAAAGAAAAAGAAAGAGAGAACTAAAAAGAAAAACAACACAAGAAAAAAGAAAAGAAAAAAGAAAGAAAACACCGTACGAACGTTATAAACGAGAGAAACATAAAGAGATGAATGAATAAATAAATATGTATATATATATGTGTATATATATATATATATATATATATATATATATATATGTGCCAATGTCATCGATCACTATGGACGATGGTAAACGACTCTCGACGCGCCTCGTATCTCATTATGTTATATGTATCTTTCTCTACCTTTAAGCAATAGCCACTTTTTTAAAAGTACTACCAATACATACGTACGTATGTATATATACATATAAATATATACACATAGATACTTACGTATATATCAAAGAGTCTTGCAATTAGCGCTGGACATACTGCTGAGCCATTAATCAAAGGCAAAATGCAAACAATGTGTATGCGAGGCTAACGAAAACGATCGAGTCTCGACGCGATAATCACGATCGATTTCGTTCAAGAACCGTTTAAAAGGCACGACTTTTCTTTCCGAAAAGAGTTTCTCGAATGCGAGAATGAAACGTTGTTGCTGGGCACGAACTGAGAGCAATTTATTATAATCCCCTTTTTATTCTCGCTTTCTCTGAATTCGCGTGACAGCTCGATTGAACGCCTTAAAGTAAGTACAAACATATACACACGCATAAACACATACACATATAGGGTGGAGCATATAAATATTGACACCTTAATGTCATAGTTTTGTTATAATTGCATGACATTACATATAACGATGGAAAAACTATTCCCTAAAATCAATTTTCCTTAATAACATAATCCATTTATTGACAAATAACGTAATATATATTCATAAATATCTTCGATTTGAATTGGTTACCCTGTATATGTATTTCTATATATGTATATCAATCGTTTGCGTAATGACTAACGAGCAGAATTGTTAATGAGCTCTTTACTCGTGCGATACCCAATCGATTACGTCGATTATTTCGATTATTCGTCGTTATCTGATATAATTCGATGAGGTTGGTACATTTCCAACGAGAAAAAATGTTCTAATGAAAATTATAAATATATCATGAGAATAGATGAACGTTTACTTTCCACATGAATTATCTACTAATTGTATAATCGAAATTCTATTTCTTATACATACGTTATACATAATTCCTCGAATGATTTGGATGAAATTTCGTGAAACAAAAAGATAAAAAAAACCAACACGAGGATAACCAATCGCGTAACACAAATGGTTTTCATGGAAACCAGCGTCTGATGAAATCCATCTCGTTGTCCGTAGCCAATCCACGAAGTTACTTATTCTATTTCGAAGTTGACCACACCTGTTTTAGCTTTATTTTAGGAAACCTTGCGCTGTCTCGTCACCACAAACCAGAGTAAGATGGACGAAACAAGACGCTGATATGCCCAGAGGCTGATGGATTAGTACCACGAAAGCTTTCTTTGATTGCTACTTACGTAGCAACACATTTATAAATACATATACCTGCATGGTACATACATACATACATGCATACATGTATATATAATGTGTATGTATATATATATATATATATATATATATATATATATATATATATATATATATAAGCCAATTTTAGCCCGACGAGAATCACCATACGATAACAACGCATTTCCTTCAAGTCTCTCGAGAATCCTCATCAACCCCTGAGGAATTCCGTAACTGGAAGAGAAACGAAAGATCCGATCTCTTTATTAAGAGAGTATCTACCAAATGAAGTTCGAAAATTGTTAATTCCTATCATGGGGATCTCCTTAGACGGGATGAATCCCTGGCTACGGGTTCGAACTCAAAAATGCTCGCAACGGGAGAAAGCCCAACTCGATATACGGGCAATCTTCCTTGTTAGGATGAAGGATGAACAGGGGGGTGAAGAGCAGGGTGAGTGAGAGAGAGAGAGAGAGAGAGAGAGAGAGAGAGAGAGAGAGAGAAGGAGGACGACGATGTATGCCTCCGTTTGCAGCGAACGAACGAAGAGACTTTTTTAGCCTACCAAACTTAGAATGTTTCTCCATAACGTGCGTGCACCTGGTGTTACTTAGAGACTTCTGGTTTTGGGATAACAACGCCAACGACTATACTTCCATCTTGCTATGCCTATCTCGGGACACCGATGCGTGATGTCTTCCATCTCCTTTGATCGTTATAAATGACCGACTACGAAGAAAATCGAACGAACGTCCGAAAAGAATTTACTTAGAAATGTATCAACTTTTGGCAATGTAACCTCCATGTCCTATGCACTAACACTGCGAATATTAACATTTATTTAATGATTCATTATCAACATACGACCAACTTCAATTCTAAAAATTCGAAATGTCGAAATATGTAAATTCGAAAGTTTCATTCGAACAGTTTAACTTTCAAATTTGATCATTCTAACGTCACATAATCTATCCTTCCATTTTGATGTCCTTGCGAAGAGAGAAAAAATAAAAATAGAAAGAATGAAAAACGGTAAGAAAATTCAACGTAAAGTCCGAATTTAAGATTGTAAATTGTACTCCCGAATTCGATTGTTGCTATTAATAACATGAAAGTTGTGAAAGAAAAATTGTAATGTATTATCCTTATTTACTTATATAGATCAAAGTGCTAAACGAATTATCCGTGCGGAGTAACGATTGGAAGTAAGTCTCCAGAAAACGAGCTAGAGACTGGTCTCATTGATAGGAAACAACTACCTAGTTCTGGTTCGCCTTTGGTTCTCTCTATCTATCAATCTATCTATCTATTTCCTTATCTATCTTCATTCATCAAACATTGCATTCCCTAGCTTCGTCGACAAGAGAACTTTATATTGTATGAGTGGATACGTTCTAAGAAGATAATAGTCGGCCCTCTATACAACTATTTTATGCGTCTCGCGGATCCCTCGACGAGATGCTCGCACGTTCCTAGAAAAGAACCTCGTCGCGTACATTCCATCGTTTCTTCCAATACGATTCTCTTTTACCAGTATCGATATTTTATTCTGTAACTTTTTTCTAGTTCACTCGGTGGAACCCTTTCTACCAAGAACCTTAGCGTTAAACGACACGACTTCAATCTGTTAAATGGATTATTGTTTTTATTATTATTGTTTTTTAATTTGTTTCTGTTTTTTTTTTTGCAAGATATTATAACTCATCATCTGTGTTTTCTTTAAATCTATCCTACGAGAAATACTTACATATAAATTAATGATATAGTGTGCGTGTATGTGTGTGTGTGTGTGTGTGTGTGTGTGAGTGTTTCTTTTTTATTTACGTAACAAATATACGTTTCAGAAATAGAATTTTACTTCTTTCGGTAATATTTTGCAATTTGTATTATAACGTGCCATTTTAATTCAACATCGATTCAAACGCAAAACCTCGTAGGAATCGTGCTCTCATGCCTTTCATAATCACAGGAAAGCGGATTTCTTCGCTCATTAAGGGAAATGTCGATCGCAGCAATTTGCTGCGTTTAACTAACGATCGATCGGTTACTTTCTCCGCTTTAAGACGTTGCTAAAAGCGATTTCGAATAGGCGTAAATCTTCCAACCTTTCAGAAAGAAAGAAAGAAAGAGAGAGAGAGAGAGAGAGAGAGAGAGAGAGAGAGAGAGAGAGAAGAAAGAGAGAGAAAGAGAGAGCAAAATCACGTGAGCCTTAAGGTAAGAAAGAAGATGATTCAACGACGATTCGAAACTTTAAATCGACTCACGATGTACTCGATGCCTTCCGTTAACAACTTTTTAAACGTCGTACGATCTTATCAAGTACGGTGAACCGCCATGAAATCGAACGTAAATCGTCTGTAATTTCACCCACGTGCCACCCAGCATCCCACGGTCCATTCATCGATGTACGTTCCTCGTACTTCGACTACCCCCCTCCGGACTCTTCAGATAGAAGGATAACGCATGTATCGTCCCAACGTCTTATTAATATTCACGCACCTTAACATTATCGAAAAGTTCGTGAGCCATATAAATACATAACTTTACTGTGTATGTCAAAAGATTTTTAATTCGTGGAAACTATTTTTGGTTTTCCATGACTAATAAAATAACATTCGAAAGTTGGAAACTTCATTCCGAATTTCATCGAATTTGTAAAATTAACTAATTAATGTTTATGAAATTTGTATTGCGTGCACGTGTAAAAGTGTGCCTTGTATTTAAAAAAAAAAAAAGAAAGAAAGAAAAAAATTAAGAAAAATCGAGTAATTCTCAATCCTCTTTTTTATTTCTTTTTTAATTTACATTAATTATAGTCACGTATCTGTCATTTGAAAACAATGTTGACCGACTACCTTACGTAATTATGAACACTTTTTAGCTAATATTCGTTTTATAAATCAATATAAAAACACATCAATGCATCAATCAAAATATATATTAGTAATTTTATTCGCATATTAATTATTTGAAACGTGATGTATGTCTAGATAAAGAGGTTATTAAAGTAATCATGGAAGTGTCCTAATAATCGTAAACATAAAAAAAAAAAAGATAAATAAATTTTACTTTATAATTAATAGCGTCACTTTGAATAACATTTGAACAAGAAAAAATAAGTTGATATATCTTCCGTCAACGATATGTTGATATAATTTTCATTGACCATTTTACAAAAGGAAATAGAATCAGAGATAGACAGACAGAGAGAGAGAGAGAGAGAGAGAGAGAGATGAAAATGAGCATTACATTAAAAAGTTTGATATCACAATTAAATTAAAAATAATTCCCATCTTATTACTTTTCGTAATATAACTCGATCGAAAAAAAAAGAAATGCTAATTCGATAGATATCCTGTCGACAAACATTAACATAAATGTTAACGTAAGTCAACAATATTATAACAAAAAAAGAGAGAAAGGGGAAGATAAACAGGGAAGAGTATCATGTCAAAGTATAAATTTAAAATAATTCAATTTTACACATTACTTTTAATTACATTTTACTAAAAGTTAAAAAGTTTCAACAATATGTTAACATTGTAATCGTCGATTTATTTTACAAAAAAGAGAGAGAAAGAATATCTATATATATATATATATATATATATATATATATATATATATATATATATATATATATATATATATATAAGACGAGATATCGTTACTCGATCACATGGAGGAGACGAAAGAAAGAAAGAAAGAAAGAGAGAAAGAGAAAGAGGGAAAAGGAGTCGCGCGTGTCGCGCGTACGACAAGGCCCAGAAGGGAACATGAATGAAGCTCCCATTCATGCCCTCAGAGCCCTACCTACTTGCACCTACTGCAGCCCTTGTTCGTGCCGTCTATGGGAGCTTGCTTGAAACGGCAGAACGACGTCGTCGTCGTCGTCGTCTTCGTCCTCGTCGTCGTCGGCGCCGCCGCTGCTTACGCGCTCACGCTCATTCGCCAAGCGGAAAGAAAGAAAGAAATAAGTACGTAAGTAAGTAAGTAAGTAAGTAAGTACATACGTACGTAGAAACAGGCACGCACGCATGCACTCACGCACGCATTGGCGCTTTTACGTTAGCCGATACATGTCGCGACAAAACGTGTATATACGTACTTACGCGCGTGTGTGTGTGTGTGTGTGTGTGTGTGTGTGTGTGTGTACGCGTGTATGCGTTTGTATATTTGTGTTTCACGAAGCGCCGGTGTACACGTGATCGCCATTGTTGATCGCTTCGCAGCGCCAGGTTGGCGCGTTATTCCGACTTTTTGCGAGCGGAGCTACCGTATACTCGTTTCCTTCGGCTCGTGTGCCGCAAGAGATATCCGCGAATAGGAAGAAGTCGAAGGAGGAGGAGAAGGAGGAGGAAGGGGTGGAAAAGAAGGAGGAGGAGGAGGAGAAGAAGAAGAAGAAGAGGTTGCTTCTCTCATTCATCGATGTACTCGCAAGATTCTGTTATCTTTGCGAAGATCATCCGATCGGAGACCGAGATCGAAACCGAGATCTAGACCAAGATCGAGACTGGGATGGCAAGTATGAGAATTGTGCTACAGCAGAATCTCTCTCTTTCTCTCTCTCTCTCTCTCTCTCTCTCTCTCTCTCTCTCTCTCTTTCTCTTCTTTCTTTCTTTTTGTTTTACTTACATGTTATAATTTTTATTTAATGTCGTTTTATTATATTACAATACCAAGATGGAAAAGATGAGAATTAATATTATTATTATTACTGTATTATTACTTACTATATCTACTACTGTAGAATCCTTTTTATTAATACTTTGTAATTCTTAGTTTTATTTGTTTGTTGTATGATAATGCAAGAATGACAAGTATGAAAATTGTAATTTTTGATTATGTTTTTATTGAATGATAAAGATACGATGACAAGTATGAACATTATGATATTATAGAATATTAATTATTCGAACGTTATAACTATTTATTCATATCTTTTCCATTTATTATTATTATTTTTTTTTTTTATTAAATGATTCGATTAGAATAATAAGTATGTGAATAATGATACACTAAGATTTTTTTTATTAAAGCCTTATAAATTTCTTTCCTATTCCCTTTTTCTTTTTCTCTCTTTTTGTCGGATAATTAAATTATTCCATTCTTTCTAAATATATCATTCATTGTTTGAATAACAATGTGTATTATATCGTTTGTAGGATGAAATGAAAGAAATGAGAAACGTATTAAAAAAGAAATGAAACAGTGATACGAGATTTGATTGCCACGAGCGTATGAAGGACTTAGATAAAGTCGTAAGAAACGTTGATTTCATTCCGTAAATCTTGTCGATTCAGTTTTGGTCTCGACTTTGTTCGATAACGCGAAGCATGGAAATTAAAATGGCAGTCAAAACGATTTATCGTTATTTTATACGCGTTATAAGCGAACGACGTAACATCGATAAGGTAAATTATATTTGGAGTTAAATCGGAAAGAAAACAAAAAAAAAAGAAAAGGATGTAGCACAAAAAGAACAAGAAGAAAATGAATAGGAAATGAGGAACTTTTCGTTTCTCTTCCTGAAAAAAAATGACTTCATCCACGGACGATTCCAAGGATCTCATTGGAGGTCAAATAGACAATCGTAATCACGAATGCATGAAAAAGCTTTGAAATGACAGTTGTTCTTATATAGCTTGTATCGAGCAAGATTAGGTGGAGTAAATGAAAATATTTCCTCATAAGAATATAATCTCTCTCTCTCTCTCTCTCTCTCTCTCTCTCTCTCTCTCTCTCTCTCTCTCTCTCTCTCTCTCTCTCTCTCTCGTGGATCTTTTTCCTTCTTCTTGTTTGTAATACATCATTAATCGCGAAATATGAATTGTTTTTATTCGTCCATTAAACTTTCAACGAATAAATTTCTTTCTAATTTAAATGTTTGACGATGTATAATATATAACACGTTTCGTGATATCAAGATTAACTACGATTCGATCTTAAGATTATTTCTTTGATAATCATTCTTCGAGCGAATTCATATAATGGATTATTTATAATGAGTCTTCTGTTTCAAAATTGATTTATCTTTTTTATATCACATATGGTATTCATTACAATAAGTTGTTTATTTTTATATCACCCGTCAGAAGTATTCACTCGACAATCCTAATTTATCGATTGGACGTTAACACAGTTTTTTATTATTTTTCTTATAATAATAATGATTATAATAATAATAATAATAATAATAATAATAATAATAATAATAATAATAATAATAATAATAATAATAATAATAATAATAATAATAAACGTTATCCGTTTCATTATTCTTTTAAGATTCTTCGTTAATAGATAGTCACGACCTTTCGTATTTTTCGAAAGCGCGAACTATTCGACGCGTTTCAAGGGACTCGTTGCGCGTAAGGCGCATATTAAAGATTATGCTAATGCGCAGCAGCGTCTTTCAGATCGCTATCATATTCTGGCTTTTTACGTGAAACCTGCAGGCAAGTAACCAGGTACATACATACACACAACCAGTCGCGTTAAATTCCTTCGGTTATTTTCTCTCTTCGCATCGCGAGGACCGGCATAGAGATGTTATGATAGTCTCAACGATTAATCGCACGTCGCTTCGAGCGTGCGCGAGCGAATGCGAACGCGGTTACCATCTTGGATGGTAAATAAAGGCGATCTTGACCTTTCGACCGCTAAACGTCCTTTGTCTATGCTATTTCCTCACATGTTACATTGTTAAGTTTCTAAGAGAGAGAGAGAGAGAGAGAGAAAGAGAGAGAGAGAAAGAGAGAGAGAGAGAGAGAGAGTAAAAATACTCAGCTTCCTACTCTCTCTTTTAATTAATTGCTAATTTTCTACATTTTCTTATCTTTCATCGTCTTATCTTTCTTATCTTTTGTATCGTCCTTCTTTATCGTATCGACAAGGAAGACAATAAATTTATTTTCCTCGTTTATTCTTTACTCTTTTTCTGTCTACTTTATAAAAATTACGTGTTATTGCACACCTTGATCAGAAAGAAAAACGCTTATTTTCTTATTTCCTTTTATTTTTATTTTTTGATTTTATATATATAGGTATATAATCATCTCTAATGGAAACTCACTTCTTTCATTTTTCTTATATTAGTGAATTGATTTATCCTCAAGCGATTAAGAAGGAAGGTGTCGAAAAATGCTTGCGAACGAGGAACAAATAGAAATTTCGATACTTTCATTTGACAAGAGAGCTGGCAAGTTTGCACGTATCTCCAGATAGGTACATATAATGATCTAGGGATCGTAAATTACCGATAGCTATTATCATTCCGATCGCGGTTTATAAGAATATCCAGTGTGGGTAATCCATTGTGTGTTGTCTTTCTCTCTCTCTCTCTCTCTCTCTCTCTCTCTCTCTCTCTCTCTCTCTCTCTCTCGGTCTTTCTTTCTCATTTGATGATATAATGGCGTTTATAACCGGCTTGATCGAATTCTTGCTCTGGTGACAAATGTCTCTATTCGACCGAACACTAAGTCGATTTCATTAGAAGAAAACAAACTGTCCGATTAAATAAAAATTCCTGATGCAACTTCCACAATGTTTGAATGTTTGAAGAAGAAAAAATAAAAAAGTAAAGATACAAATGAAAATAATAAAAATATATATATATATATACAAAAGAAAATAAATAAAACTACATGCGTGAGAATTATTTTTTAAAAGACGCGCGTCGTCATTGTGTAGCGCGCGCATACTGCGTTAAACTTTCGTAGCGATTATTAAATTACTTGTACGATCTATTTTCGTTGCGGGATTCTCGTAAACTGCAGAAACGACGCCGCGATGTCTCGACTGATATAATGAAAATTTTTGAACGTGTTCGTTACAAACGAACGTTTTCGTTTCTTCGAAGAACGAAATAGAAAAAAGAGAAAATATGAGGAATTACAGACAAATTTTCGATTGTTAATTATTGTAATTACAGTAATTACTCACCGTCGAGAAGGAATCCATAACGAGAATTATACTGTGTTGTCCACTTTGTCAACGAGCAAGCTCCTTCCTTTTCCACTCGTCGACAACGACAAATTCTTTATTTCTGAAGGAACGAACTAATTCAAAATTGCGTATAACGATAAATTCTCACGTCCGTCTCAGCGTTCTTCTTTCTGTATCTTGGGGGCACAAACAAGTAGAATCCATAAGTCCCCAGGATCTCCAGTTTCGCACTTTCGTAATATTATTTCCGAACAAAAACACGTCAAAATAAGCACAAGTATCTTATTTTTCAAAGTTTCGAGCACTTAACTTTTTCCTTATTTCTTTTTCTTTTCCCCCACTTTATTTTATTTATCTTTCGTTGTTTCTTTCCCTTTTAGAGTCTTCGTGTTTCTTTCAAGTCTGAGTAAACGAAAAAGCAAATGAGAAAGAAAGAAAGAAATAAAGAAAGAAAGAGCGGTACGATTTTTCTTCACTTTCCCGTTTGGTATCCTCTTCTTTTGCTTATTTTCCTTTTTCCCCCCTTGTACGATTTCTTTTCAAATTTCGATAGATCGAAAGTTCGATTTCGCGCGCAATGACCGAACGCACGGCACGTACGGAGTATCGAGAACGCGTTTGCCTGTCGGAACGTCTGGCGCGCTAGCGTTAAGTCAAGAGAGACACGAGGAACGACGAAGACGACTACTACTCTCCGAGTCTCTGTTAGTGTTGTGTCTCTCTCTCTCTCTCTCTCTCTCTCGCTCGCTCTCTATGTGTGTATATATGCCAGAGAAAGAGAGAAAGAAAGATAACCAAGAGCGGTTCTCGAGCGCGCGTTCGAACCGATGCGTCGCGCGAGCACGATTCGAGCCTACTATTCGTCCGCGTTCGACCGGCTTCGCCAACGCTCGGCCCCCTTCGACGCGCCTGGTCCATTGCGCGGGCGGATGCTGTCGAGCTACGATCAGGATCGCACTCGAACCCTCGATAGAAACGCGTTCAACGCGCGTCAAGATCATCCATCCTCGCGTAGGCCTTTTTTCCTTGTTTTCTTTTTCACTTTATTTCTTTCTTTCTTTCTTTCTTTCTTTTCTTCCTTCTTTCATTCGTTTCTTTTCTTTATTACTACGTCGTTTCTATTTCTCTCTATCTTTATCTTTACCTTTGTCTTTGTCTTTATCTTTATCTTTATCGTTATCTTTATCTTTATCTTTCGCTTTATCTTTCTCTTTCTTTTAACCATCTACGTCTATATCCAAATCGCTTTTATTATTGTCTATAAAGAAAAGAGAAAAAATAAAAAAGAAAAAATGCATTATTGCATAATACGAATCTTGCGGTATAACTTATACTTAGGAAACATTAACTTTCGAACATGAATTAATTATTATTATTATTTTCTGTGGTGGAAACGTGGAATGAGATTTTAGAAGATGTAGATAATATATGGGTGCGCGATTTTAAATTTACATTTAGTTTTATAGAGGATTGACGTTTCTTTTATGAATTTCTTTTTTGTTTTTTCTTGTTTCTTTATTCGTTATCGATTGACAATATTTAAGAAGATATTTTTATCGATTATTTTATGACCAATAAAATACTAAGTTTTATTTTATTTTATTCATCTGTCAACTTCTTAAAAACAAATAAATCTTTACAATATCGATTTAAATATTCAAAATATATTCGTTTGATTCTTAGGAAAAAGATTTTGTTGACATTTATCATACTAATTGTCATAAAAATTAATAAATTATAAAGATACAAATTAGTTAAAAAAGAAAGAAAAAGAAAAAGTATATTATTATTTGAAAGCAGCAACGATTTATAAAAGTTCCTTTTTTTGACTTTCTTAAAACGGATTCTTTTTTTTTTTTTATTATTTAATGTTTCAATCTTTACTGTGTTCTCGTTTTTAGCTTTGAGCGGATGGATACGTACCATTTACTACAGACATAGACAAAAAAAATTGTGAACCTGCGTCGAAGCGTACAGCCATTCACGAGATTAGCTTAGTTGCGTGACTGTTCGAGCGTGATATTCGAAAGTGCCGGACGGAGTAATCGAATCTTGGAAGTTCGAACGGGACGTATTATACAGGGTGGTCAAACGATTGTTGTAACGTCTTGTATATATAAAACGAATGAAAAGTGTACAAGAAGAAAAATCTTTTTCTCGCGGAATTCAATTTTATTAAAAAAATAAAATAAATAAAGAAAGAAAAGAAAAAGTTAAACTAAGTCGATTTTAAATGTCGATCGTATAAGATCCTAATCGATGTCATATAGTTTTTAATCAATCACTTTGAACACGATTTTGGAATCACCCTGTATACTTTGTTTATACGCACTAACGTTGTTGTTGACTATCAAAACAATTCTTAAAAGATTTTGTCGATGGATAAATAGTAAAAATAATATATCGATCCTTGGCTAACATAGAACTGAGAGATCTTTCAACGAGATCGATCAAAAACAGAACTCGAGAGTCCGATTACTCAAGAAAGACTCGGATTATTACGGGTATCGACTTCCTGAGAAACAACCTACTTTCGGTCAAGTGTATAATATAGTCAAATATATGATTGATTGCAAAAGCGTTACTGGAAGCAATACCACGCCCATTTCCAAACGGTGACACGACATCTGTTAAGTCCTATTCTATCACGGAGGATAATATCCGTCTCGTATTTTTTCTTTCTTTCTTACTGTTACAATATTAACGATCGACTATCATCGAAACGACAACGCGTATATTATTCCTTGCCCTCGATCAAAATTCTGACACGTGCGATGTCAAAATGAGAAAGGATGAATATCATTTTTTATTTTTTTTTTTTTTTTCAATTACGAAATAGAATTCCTTTTCGACGGTATAATTTACTAATTGGAGTAATTATGAAATAGAATTTCTTTTGTGATAGTCTAATTTATTAATCATAGTGTATTCCATTGAGATCTAAAGGAATTCAATTCAATACTTTAACAATAACACATATATAGAGTATCTCTCGTCTAAATTGTATCATCCTAAACGTATATTTGTATTTGCGTTTGTTTTTTTCCTTTCACATATTTAGTAACATATATTCAGTAAGACCTAGATAAATCCTAATGTATATAAAATTTTAAAAGATATCTATACTTTTGCTATTATACGACAAAGGAATAGTAAGCGACAAATTGCGAAGAATTAACAATAAGTATAAAGGGAAAAAAGAAGAAGAAGAGGGAGTATGCATGACATAGTCGAGCGTAGCACCTTCGTAACGGCAAAGATTACTTCCGGAGAGTCTTCAAAGCAAGGCAAGGCAAGTCAAGTCAAGTCAAAGCAAAGCAAAGCAAGCGGCTATGGTAGGAACGACTCGTCCCTGTACTCTCTCTCTACGTGTCTGCGTGTAATTACGTAAACCAGATGGTACGGGCAACGGTCACGGTTCGCGATTGCAGTTACTTATATACTAAAATGACCGAGAGATACGATGGAGTAAGTGAGGACTGTAATTCCGTTCGAAGTAAATGCGCCCACGCGCGCTAGCACCAAAGAAGGCTAGAACCGAAGCATGAATTTGTCGCGTATTCGTTCATAGAAAACCGAAAGAGCACGAGAAACAGAGAGAAAGATAGATAGATAGATAGGTAGATAGATAGATAGGTAGATAGATAGATACAAAATATGGTATAGAAAATGTTCTAATTTACGACTTGCCATACGTGAAATTACTATTTATTAACACTTTGCTAAACGCAAACCATATTCGAAAATATACCGCATCTGAGAATATCATTAATAAATCGTACTTTGAATGGATTTGAACTGGGAAAGGATCGGTCATGCTATTATTCGTAATTAAGGTGATTAATTTGCGAGTGCCAAGCGTTTGAAAGTTCGAACGTGGAAATCGCGTCTCGATTATTCAAATATTCTCTCTCTCTCTCTCTCTCTCTCTCTCTCTCTCTCTCTCTCTCTACCTCCTTCCCTCCCTCCTTCTCTCTTTCTCTTTCATACTCGCGTTTATACAGACTAGTAGAGAGCATGTACTCTGGCACCTCGAAGAAACAGACTTTCGAGCATAGCGATGGTATGCGGACACACTCGTTCGTTAAATTATGCGGCTTTTCGCATTGCGAATGCTCGCACGAGCGAACGTAGTCCTTTTCGCTATTAAAGTCATTAAGATTACACAACTGACTCGTTCTTCTGTGTTTAAAGTGAAAGAAAGAAAGAGAAAGAAAGAGAGAGAGAGAGAGAGAGAGAGAGAGAGATAAGATAAATAGAAAGATAGAAAAAAAAAATAAGAGAGAAGAACAGAGATGGCTCGGACATCCTAATGTAGGGTAGTTTATCGTTCCTTATAAGACAGACGAGGGGCTCACCTTATTAGGAAGTTCACTCGCGAACTATAATATTTCGTATGCGATTACGATTCAGATGTCAGCGACAAAACTCGAACGAGCGCTCCGGAGCGTTTATGATTGTGAGATACGCTTATTCCATACTCGGCAGGCGGATGTCTTCTTGCGAATGTGTGTCTATACAAGACACGTGTGTTTATATGTGTATATTTGTATGTACCCGCGTGTATGTATGTACGTGTATGCGTATGTATGAGTGTGTGGGGTTGCATACTGACGCAATCTAAGAACATATACACGTATATACATACATGTACACAAACTTGTACTGCATTTTCGTTTTACCTCGTTAACGTTGCTCTCGCGCAGCAAATAGAAGAACGTTCGATTATACCCGATCTGATCCGATCCGATCCGTCCGTTATTCAAATGCATCGCGCTCTTCTTTATAACGCTATCCTCTCTTTTTCTCTTTTTCCTTCCCCTTCTCACTCTTTCTATCTATCTATCTATCTATCTATCCATCTTTTTCTCTTTCTCAACGAAGAAATTCATTTCTGCGTATCGTCGACGATCGTAAATGCAAAATCGTTTCTTTATTTATTGTCTGATGATATGAAGACGGTTGAAAACGTGAGAGTTTAATCAAATGGAACGCTTCTTTATCTATTCTCTCTCTTTCCCTTTCTCTCTCTCTCTCTCTCTCTCTCTTTCTCTTTCCGTCTATCTGACTTTGTTGCTTTAATTTAATACGTTATTATTATTATTATTATTATTATTATTATTATTATTATTATTATTATTATTATTATTAACATGAAATTTATAATTTAAGTCCGATAAAACGTGCAATATTTTAATTTATCTTTAATTTCCATAACGTTTTGTTAAGCGATATAATTCTATTTGTAGTTTATAATTTTACACGATTCCAATTGTTCTTTCTTTCTTCTTTTTTCTTCTCTTTTTTTTTTATTTACTTATCAATAAAGCTTACAGACTCTAATATAGTGAAAATGATTTTTTCCCGACATTTCCATTTATTCAAAAACAAAAATATATTTATACATATATATGTATTCATATCATACATATACCTCATTATTATTTGTTGTATATATATATATATATATATATATATATATATATATACAAACATATAAGAACCCACATAGTTTGAAGATTCACTGAATTGAAAAAATCATTAACCCGAGTCAAGTACGCACGCGCGCGGACGCTCTCACTACTCTCAGATAAAAGTAACGAAAAAAAAAAGGGAAAAGCAGGGAGTGATGCAAAGAACGTAAAGAGAGAAAGAGAGAAAGAGAGAGAGAGAGAGAGAGAGAGAGAGAGAGAGAGAGACTAAGAAGTGGGATGGATCGTTTAAATCGAGCACGTTAGTGCTTAAACGGACAGAAACGCGTAACGAAGTGTGCACGCGCGCGCACGGAAGAGACCGCGTGGGACCTGTTAGCCCCGCCCTTTACAGACCAGATGTCATTACTCATTACGCTCTGCGTCGTTATGCGTTCCTCCTTCTTGATTAAAGGTCCGAAGAAAATAGCGCCTGTTTCTCTCTCTCTCTCTCTCTCTCTCTCTCTCTCTCTCTCTCTCCTCCCTCCTCTCTCTCTCTGTCTCTCTTTTTCTTTCTTTCTCTATCTCTCTGTCTCGTTATTTCTTATAACAAGCATCTTCAAAAGTGCATCTTATGATATTTCAAAGAATATTTATTGATTTATATTTATTATTCATATTCCTACAATGTATAGTGATTAGTTCATTGCATATCTAAGCGCATCGAATTTCATTAAATCGTTCGTTTCTTTAATTTAAATCAATAATTGGAACACCGTACTACAAGTACTTTTTTTAATTTATAGATACAGAAAAAGAAAAATTGTTAACAACGATAGTTCACATTAACAATACGCGGTGATTCCTTTGTCAAATGTAAACAGATAAGAAGATTATTTATTTGTTTAAATTTTCATGAATAATTGAATTATGAATATCGTGTGATTTAGATAAGGGAAAGAATAATGCCATTACATATCAATTTATCAATATTTTCGTTTATCGAAAAAAATTGATTTGTTACTGTTTTGTTACTGTTTTTTCTTGTTTCTTTTTGTTAAATTGCAAACTATTCGAGTACCAGAATCACTATTTCATGAATAAGTTTGTAAGTATCTATGATACTCTCTTCGAGGTACTTATAATTTTGTTTCTTCGAATCTTTCACTACCCGTACAAAAATCATTCTAAATCCATCTCTAACATTCCAAGTTCAACATTAAAATTCTCGTAGAATCAAAGTGCCTATATGAAAGATATTATTAGAAAATTAGAAATTAAGAAAAAATAAAAAAAAGGCGAGTATTAGAAAAAGCAATTTGAAACGTACTCTCTCTCTCTCTCTCTCTCTCTCTCTCTCTCTCTCTCTCTCTTTCATTTCCTCTTATACGAGCTTCTACGAAAATCCATCATTTAATTTCTCAAAGATTATTTATTGATATTTTTTTTTTTATTCATATTCTTACAATGTATAATGATTAACTTGATAAATATCTAAGTCGGCTGAATTTCATTAGTTCATTCGTTTCTTTAATTTAAATCAATAATTGGATCACTCTACCACAAGTCTTTTTGTAATTTATTATCATTCAAACAGATAAAAAGAAAAAATGTTAACAACCATCGTTTCTATTTACGACGCGCGCTGATTCGTTTATCAAATGTAAACGAATAAAAATATTATGTATATATTTTACTTTTCGTAAATAATTGAAATACTTAATCATGACTATTGTGTAATTGTAATCATTTATATAAGGAAAGAAAGAATGTTAATACATACCAATTGATCGAATTCATATAAGAAAGGAAGTAAATAAATCGAGTTAAATAAATTACAAGTGTATCTTGTAAATAGTTCGGAAAACCATGTAATACTTGTTCATAAATATTCTCCTTTTTTGCTTCTGTTTTGTTTTTTGGAAGAAAAATTACAAACCATTCGAGTAACCAAAATCACCACTTCATGAATATCTAAGGTACGTATCCGTAAAACTCTTTTCGAGATACCTATAATTTTATTTCTTCATATCTTTCACTACCCATCCCAAAAATCGATACATCCGTCACTACCATTCAACGTTTAACTTAAAAATGTCCATAGAATCGAAATGCAAAGAGAAGAACACTTATACGAAGGATATCGCGGATATAAGAAAAATCAATTTGGAACGTTCTCCCCTCCCTTTTTCTGAGTCTCTCTCTCTCTCTCTCTCTCTCTCTCTCTCTTTCTCTTTCTCTTTCTCCCTCTTTCTTTCTTTCTCTCTCTCTCAGATGTTCTATACACACGCCGGATTATTCGCACGAGTAGTCAACCAACACGAATCACACCTGTTGCGCGCGTTCACTCGCTCGAGTACTCCCTGTGCACGTTCACCCATAGAACACAGTCAGCTTTTTTTTTAATGCCTTCCTCACCCCTCTTTCTCTCTCTCTCTCTCTCTCTCTCCCTTTCTCTATTTCTCTTTCTCTTTCTATCTCTTTCTTTTTCTGTCCTCTTCTCTTCTCTCTCGTGAGTCATCCTTCTGACCACTTCGTATAGCAAGAAGCATCGTTTCGCGGATGCTACGAATGATTTCAACGGCCTACCGTCGAGGCTGACTAACATCCTTGGAACTTGGCGTGCTCAGAAAGTTTGGACCACATACATACTCACCCATACATACACATAAAACCAGACATGTAACTCGCTTATATAGATATTATTGTATGTGTATACACGGAAGAAAGATATACGATATTTCCTTATTTGTTCAATGACTTACGCGTCGTACTCCTGTTAAACGATAAAATACATCGATCGCATATCGGAAAATAATAAAAGAAAAATACGTGTTATCGAGAAAGCTTACGACTCTCGGATTTCGGTGCACCGGATGCATTATAAAATCGCTAGAATCGTAAGTTTCGGATTTGCGACGTAGGCGTGGCACGTTTTACGTAAGCCGTCTAGGCGCGTCACGATCCATGAGTAAAGCCAAAGAGATAGTGTATGGTAAGTACTTACTTATTCGCCGATAAAGTTTCTAAATTCGAATCGAAAAGCTTTGAGTTTTTCTGAGAAAGAAAAACAGAGAGAGAGAGAGAGAGAGAATGATCTAAGTATCAGATATCTCAGGACTATATGTTCATATGTAAAATACGTGGTTATATACATGCACATGTAAGTTTGGAAAATTTTTAATGATTTATCAACGAAAAATTCATAACTAAAATGTTGCTATAATACATACAATACATCTTGAATTTAACTGGATTATTTGATCGATATTATTTTCGTAGAGAAAACATATACTTGCGTATCTTAACTTCAGTGTAATATTTATATATTTTTATAACTATACGCATCTGTAAATCGTCCGTTTTATATCTACAATAATATTATCAAATATTAATATGTTTTACACGTATACTTTCTTATATAATTTTTATAAATACTGTACTTTTGAAATTTTATGCTCAATTTACGTATATATAAAAAATAAAGAACTACATACAATATATATTCACACGTGCATATGTGTGTGTGTATGTGGTGTGTGTATGTTCCTAAAATAAAAATATTCAGTACCAACATTTAATCAAAACCATTATACATATAAATACACATGTATGCATATGTATTTCTTTTTCGTTATGTATGTATGTATAGTATACTGAAACGATCTACAACAAACGGTATTCACGAACATAGTTAACGTCTATATTCTCGGCAGTGAGAATATAAACGACCATGGTGTCTCGGAACGTGCACGTAAGCGCGTTGTGTGTGCCACGGCAATATAGTTCGATGCATTATAGTAGAAGTTGCAACCAACCTGGGAGGCCCTTCAGATAATACGAAAATAGGAGCAAAATGAGGATCGCCGGAAGAACAATGAACGAGTCTCCTTTACGTAAACACTTATACACCTATACACTCACAAACTGTTCGTTCTATAGAAGAAGTAGATTATTATTTTATTTTGCTTGAGAACAATGTTGTAAGTTCCGCAGGTTGGCAATTTTTTTTTAAAAACCAGTTCGATGATGTATAATGATCAATAATAAAAAAAAGGAAGAAAAAAGGAACAAAAAAAAAATTGGAAAGCTTTATACGTATAAAAGGTATTAATCTAATTTATTGTAAACATTAATAATAGTTGATAACGGTTTAATTACGAAATTAAATAATAAAATAAATTATATAAATTCTGAACAAGTAATACTTATAAATTATGTGAGATATCTACACATACACACACACAAACACACACACACACACACAAACATAAAAAATATATATATATATATTTGAGAAGTTATATAACATTTATATATTTCTTCTTATTCGAATAAATTTAATATATTACATATATAATACGTACGTATACACGTACATATCTATCCTCATATAATTTATAAGTATCTAATATTTTTATTATAATTGTATACAATACATTTGATCATTTAATTATTTATTTGTATTCAAACTTACCATTTAATAGATCTGATTTACCGATCACTTTCATGTCATTCACGTAGTTAGAGTACCACGCATTCTGTATTTTCACGCTTCCATTGCAAATAAATACGATTACCTTTATGTTTTGAATGATTTACGATGAAACGATTAGAAAATTTACCAAATCGAAAATCATATTGTTAGTTACTACTTCGATAAAGTCAACTCTGACTTTGAAGTCATTATATATGAAATAGAAGACATACAATATATAGTATCTACATATTATGTCCTTGTTTGTACGGGATCACGTAAATCGTATAATATTTGTTATCGAGAGTATTGTATAACGTCGGTCGAAGAAGAGGAGACAGAAAGGAACGGTGCCACGCATCGAAACCACCGGCATTATCCTCGTCTACGAGAGGCGACGCAAAGTAGTAAAACTTCTCGCGCTTCGAATCACCTTTCGACGCCCACGCTACTACTACGGCAACAGTCACGACTCACGCACACACATACACACACACGCACACACACATATATATTCAACGAGAAGGTTTAATTCCTAAGAATCGTTAGTTTCTCGGAATGCCTAATCCACTAAATCACCGGTCGAATTCATCCAACTATTTGCGCAACCGACGCCTTTCATGCGACTCGAATACGACGACGTAATAAGGTATAATTGATACCAGTCAAACACAAGATCATAAAAATGTAACTTTCATCGATAACGCACGCAGGTGTATAACCTCGTAGACTACGATATAAAATGAGAATTACCAAAGTATCATCAAAACAAATTAAAAAACGAAATGGACTTTTAAAAATAGTAACTCGCGTGTTACTTAACTAAACTTTTTAGTAGTTTAAATATCGTTCAATGGGATGAAGTGGTATACTTGAAAAAAGTCGTGCCAGCTGTTAAATCATCGTTCGCGGGCTTTAACGTATTCCTTCTCTCTCTCTCTCTCTCTCTCTCTCTCTCTCTCTCTCTCTCTCTCTCTCTCTCTCTCTCTCTTTCTATCTCTTTTTTTCTTTTTTTCTTTCTTTCCTTCTTGAAGAAACGAGCAGCGAGTACTTGCCATTTTATGGAGGTTCTTAGGGAGGTCGATTTGCGTGGGATTGGAATGTTTGGGCACGATCGCGTTTTGCTAAAATCGTTGTACGTACAACGTATATATGTACATACATACATACATACATACATACGTACATACATACATACGTACGTACATACGTACAAATGTAACATCTACATGCATCTACACTACATCCCTCCGTATATCGCCGTTTTTCTGTCTGACGACATTTAACGATCCTCTCTCGATCCTCTCTGTTCCACCACTTTGGAGTTACGATAATGTCGGAATCCATCGTCGAAAGAATGATTCGATCAAATACGAAATTTCGTAAGGATAAGAGTCGAACACGCAAAATTGTAATTCGTATACAGTGAGTCGTAAAAAAGAATAAAAGGAAGGATAAAATATAGAAAAAAAAAAAATATTAAAGAAAAGAAAAATCGTAAAAAATAAAATATTGTATCGGTTTTATTTCGCACACAAGTAAAACAAGAAAAAAGAGAATAAATAAAATCTTCGTAAATCCATTTGCATTTACCATAGGAATTATATTGAATATTTAACTTAACGTTAAGTCTCGAATAAGTGTCCGTCCAACCTAATTGACTTGCAAATGAAGAGAAAGAAAAGAAAGTGATTTATCTTGAAAAGAGCTTGTATATGCAAAATAAATTCCTCTTTTCTCTCTCTCTCTTCTTCTTTTCTCCTCTTTTCTCTCTCTCTCTCTCTCTCTCTCTCTCTCTCTCTCTCTCTCTCTCTCTCTCTCTTTACATTATTCTTTCGATCATGTATCTATTTATATCGAGTTATAAAATTCTGACCGATAATTTGTATACACCCTGTATAAGCCAAGGATCGTGAATGGAGCGATAAAGAAAACGGCAACCGGCGAAACTTACGAGCGACTCGCGACAAACTCGCATCGTTCGCAAAGCTCTTAACGACGTCGGTGAACTTATAATGGAATTGTAAAACAGGTGGTAATTGGTAAGCGTCGAGATTAAAGGTAAGAAGGGAAGGGCGAGAAACGAATAAGACTCTTAAATCGAACGAGAGAGTAACGATCGATTGATCGTTGTTAGATACATAATTAAACGAGCAATACGCTTTGTCGTTAACGTACGGATAAAAATCTTGAACTGGTTTGCACCGAGAAGGTGCACTTTAATATTGATAAGAAATTCAACGTACGAATATTTAAATCTATTTATATAAAAATTATATCTCGTTAGAAAAGATTTTAACTATTTTATATATATATATATATATATATACCTTCGATGATAATAATTCTCTCTAACGATTATGCAATCGTGTCTTTTACGAGAACTTGTTCACAATTACAATCTAAGATTCTCTCTCTCTCTCTCTCTCTCCATAATATTAATTAATTCAATGAGCTTAAGATTATGAAAAATACATATCTCTGTCTTAATTTTACACAATCAAAACTTATTTATTAAAAATAAAACTCAATTTTCTTTGAAACGATTTAATCCAAGACATACATAACTTACCTTTTATCTTCTTATCTAACAATAATTTATTAGACAATCAAATGACATTTTGAACCTATCAAAATGTTCTCTCTTTTAAGTTTTTTCTAAAAAAAGAAACATTAACATAAGAAATGCCTGAAGCTAATCTTGAGAATTTTGAAAAGTAGTAAAATTTTGAAATAGTATTATAATTTGATACAAACAACGCAAGAGAATATCGTTGTCTCTTCTTAACTTCTCATCAATTTTTTCTTAATATTCACTATATCTACTCTTTATATATATTTACATATACAGGGTGTCCGTTCATAGATTTTCGAGCAAATATCTTGCAACTGATTGAAATTACAAAAAAGTTTACGGAGAAAAATGTTCACGGACCCGAATCAGATACGAAATGCATGTCAACTTTTTTCGAATTACGAAGGTCGATGTAGTTTTTTTTTTTTTTTAAATGGGTTTATATATACCCATAATTTCTTTTTGTTTTGCAAATTCATATAGTAATGGCCATTTGCGATAAAAATCATACCTAGTAAAAAGGTTGCTATTATGCATCGTTTATAATATAATCGGTTTCTTAATGTCTGACTAACAGATTCATACTGTATCGTAATTCTGTATAAATACATTACGTCCATCTTGTACTGATACATTATTTACAAATCAAGTAGTCGAGTATTTTGACGAGTTGAAGGTCAGTTATCTTGTACAATGTAACTGATTTCAAAATACTACGTAGACGATTGTTTTTTTTCAAATTGTATTATAAAAAACTAACTACTTTAATTCTTAAGGATGTCGATCCGTAAACGATGCATATCAATTTTTTACTGGATATGATTTAAATTGCAAACGATCACTACTACGCGAAAGAAATAATGCGAAAAACGTTATAAATATTCTTTAAAAAAAAAAAAAAAAAAAAAAAAAGAAAAAAGTTTCACGTGCACTTTTAACTAACTAATTCAATGTTATGTAAATTTCACTTATTAAACTTTCTTGTAACATCAATCAGTCCGCAAGACATTTGCTCGGAAAACTATGGACATACACCCTAATACTTATGTAATAAAACGGAACGATCGTTTCGAATGTTGCCAATACGCGGAACGAAATGGGGAGGAGACAAAAAAATAATAATAACAAAACAAACAACAAAAAATAGAAAGAGAGGAGGGGAACCTAGGATCATAATAACGAATACAATATATCGAGTAAATCGTTTCGAAGAGCTAAAGATGCATTTTCTCGTAGAGATGCATCTCGCGCCGTATGCTCGTGGACAGGCGGACGAGAGAAGACAGTGGAGACAGCCGGTTACTAGGCAGACACGGGCCTCGCGTCGATGCAAATTTTCTCGACACTCGAGAGAGCATGGATCGGCCGCGTAGGCGAAGAGAAGACGTCCATCCTCTTTTCCTCTTCTCCCTGGACCAGTCTCTCGACAAGCGTTTTGCATATGTTCGTGTTAGTGCACCGACGACGTATCTCTTATGTGCACACTCGTAACGTTTGATACAAGCTACTCATTGGCCCTGTTTCTTTCTTTCTTTCTTTCTTTCTCTCTCTCTCTCTCTCTCTCTCTCTCTCTCTCTCTCTCCTCTCTCTCTCTGTCTATCTTTCTCTATCTCTCTTTCGCAGACACGTACAAACGAACGAGCAAGTACGGGGTTCTATAAGAATCAAGCGTGCAACTTTCCATATGGAGGAGTTTTAAAAGCTGCGCCTTCGTAGTGGGATAACCAGAGGCGCCTACACGCGTTCGACTTCGAACTGACCGAACAGAAGTGCTACTCGATAAGATTGAAGATCTGCGAGGCCGTAGTCTATGAGTATTGGCTAGTCGTTTTAAAGAAATAATCACTATGCAAAGATATTTGATAAGAAAAAGAAGGAAATACTGTCTAATGTAATGCTATTCGTGTTTTGATATTTGTAAGATATTACGTACAAATTCTTACGCATATATTTTACATACAACATTGTTGTTTTTTGTTTTTTCCTTTTTCGTCTTCTCGTTGGATAAAATCGTCACGCGATACTCGTTAATTATGTATAATATGTACAAAACAAAAATCATATCTCTATTTATCGAATAACATTATAAAATATTGTTATATTCAATTAATATTAATTCTTAAAATAAATTAAAATCGAAGTATTAGACGATAGTTTCGTCGTTCGTTAAATTTATCTCTAAAGTTCCGCCATATCGAGTAAGGCATTCACGTTCGTCGGCGTCCAATTAGCTCCATTATGATAAACAAATATCATTTTACCGTCTATATACGCTTGAACATTACCCACTTTGTAAACTTGCTTCGCTTCCCTATATTTATTTGGAATAGGCATGAAAAGGATACCTCGTTCTTCACATTTCCTCTGTATGAGATCTTTAAAGCCTAGATGAATTTGTGGTGCTGCTATTCTCACTGCTTCTGCCAACCTCTGCAAAAAAAACAGTAAGATAGAATTAAGATTATAATGGATATCGTTATTGGACCGATTCAAGAATCTTTGAGAAAATAATTCCTGCCTCCATTCTCGGTTGTACCACTGATGACATTATCGTCGGTTGATTCCTCTCCAAATTATTCAAGTATGAAACTTGGTCCATAGCAGCTCCTGTTTGATGACTCGGAGGTGCAGCCACGGCTCTATTTAACATATCGATCGCCTTCTTAAAATGTTCTGTAAAATAGAAAATGTTTAAATGTTGTTTCCTTAATTAGTATTTTTAATGAATCTATCAACTGAGAATGTTAGTTACAGTGAATAATTACCTTTCACTAATGATTCTGCCAATAACTTATCACTCAGCATTCCCTTCCATCCCATGTACCAGTTCATAACTTGATCGTAATTTGGAGAATGATTTAACCAAAAAGTTAAAACTTGTTCCCATTTAGGAAAGAAGAATTTATCGAGTAAATTCGCCATTATATGGGATGGTATTAATTCTTTCCATTCTATTACCCAATTCCATTGATCCAAATGCTGTTGATGTGGATTTATAACAAACTCGGAAAGAGCTACTTGAAGTTTTGGTATAATATTTTTCACTAGAAAAGCTTCCATATCACCCTTTGCAAATACTTCTGCCCAAGGTTGTAACATTAATCTTGCTGATCTATCTGACGGATGCCAACCTCCCAAAGCAGAACCAAGTTTGCGTCTTATAATAGGATATATTAATGTATCCAACCAATTACCTAAAAATTCATAAAAAATATCGCATAACAGTAGTCGGTTGATTAAAATCAATACTAAATAGAAAAGAGAACAATAACTATAAATTCTTTATACTTACGCATTAATGGTAACCAAGGATGGATCCATGTATGTATTGGAACAGTGTCTGTGAGCGGGTTCCATTCTTCTACTTCTAAAGTAAGTTTAGGAAGTATTAATAGATCTAAAATATTTTCAAAAATCCAACCGGGTAACAATGGTATCCAATGCTCTAATAGCTCTATTAACGAATCTGGATGCCTGCATGTCCACTGCCTAGTTTATAACAAATAATTTGCATATGAAAATTTCATAGATATAATTTTTATTGTAAAAGAAAAAAAAGAAATGAAATTATAATTTATAATAAAAGAAAAACTTACTGCACAGCTCCTCTGATAGAAGGCATCCATGCATTCCAAACAAGTTGGTCGTAAGGTTGTATTGTTCTTGATTGAAGCGGACTTATACCAGTCTCTAATATTTCTTTCCATTGTTCAAATAGTTTTATAGGTTGCTTTGGTTGCATTAATGGATTCCAAGAAAGTAAAGAATCCTTTATTTTTGGACCCACAAAACTAGTAGCCAAATCACCTAATTCATACATCTTGTATTCCTCATAATATTTATCTTGCAAACTTTTAAATACATCGGCAGTATCTTGTAATGTTATCTCACTTGTTTCGTCCATTAATCTATCAACAACTGCTAGAACATTTTCTAAAGTATCAATGAGTTGTCCATGTTGATCTACAACCTTGGACAGATTTCTTTTCTCTGCTTCTAATGCTACTACTCTATCACTTAAATGTCTTGTTCTTCTATCATTCTGTATAATATCTTGTTCGCACATATCTACAAGCAAGTTTAAATTATGCTGTAATTCTGGCAGAGAAAAATTAATTTTATCCTTTTTATTCACACTTGGAATAGTTTCATCAGGATATTGCTGGCCACTGGCTATTGCATGATAACCGCTTAAAATTCTTTGTTCTGGCCCTGTCATATCTATAACTTTCACTCTGCTCATTTCACTTGAAAGTGGATGTTTTCTATTTGGTTTTAATTTTCCATCTTCTAGAACTTGATCAACACTGCGATATGAGTATTTGACTTTTTTCTTATTACTAATGCTATCCCCTTTTCGCCATTGGGATACTTTAGACTTAGAATCCTTTGCATCCTCTGTTTCTTCTTTCCTTTTTTCAACTACTTTTGGTCCTTTCTCTGGACCATACGCACCAATAGCACCTCTACCTTTTCTAAAATGAGCTTCTACTGGTGCACTTATTCCTTGTAATTGCTTTCCCAAGCCTTTGCCAGGTTCAAAACCCATCTGCATTATGAATCTTTTATTAGTTGCTACTAATTTATATATATAATGCAAATTACAAATTAATATTATTTATTCTGACCTGTAGTAACAGTTTGGCTCCAATTCCTTTCGTGTGAACTTCCCAACTACCCACACCACTTTTCATGAATGAAGGATTTACTTGATATCTCTTTTTACGTAATCCAGCAATATCTCCTTCTACATTTAATGAGAATGACGTACGTTGTTTGGAATTACTTGGTTTTTCATCCTCTGAGCTATAAATATTAAGAAATTAATTAGAAAATAGGAAAAATGGATAAAAATAATTAATTAATATAAAATTTGTTAATGATACCTTGAACTATTAAAATATCCCTCCCCATCCCTTTGAGACGTTCTTGTGTCATCATCGTCATCGTCATCATCATCATCATCTTTTTCTTTATCCTCTTTTTCTTCTGGTGGTTTACCAGCTTGTTGAATACCTCCCGCAACAAAATTAACTGGAACTGTATAATTCTTTGGTCCTTTGTTATATGTTTTGAAAGAAGGTCGCGCAGAAAGTTCATCTTCATCACTATCATCTGCCCAGATACCTACAGTAACATAAAATATTAACATTTCGAACTTAAATAGAATGCAACTATCGTCAAAATAAAATATACTGTTCATAACCTCAACATGAAAAATGTTTCTATAATATTAAAATAAATAATATAGTTAACATTTATTGATTGTTACACAAATATCAATTAGCACTTCTTTAACATCCTTACCGAGCATCTGCTGTTTTTTAGAAAGTTTTCGTCTAGGACGATTAATATTAAATTCATTTTCAAAATCATAGTTGATCTCGAAACTTTCTACTTCGTCTTCTGACATATTTTCTAATATAATTATCAATAAACTCGCACACAATTTATAATAAATTCAAAATAAAAATTCCTTTTTGTATTAATATCAAGTTCATTAACACACATTACACAAACATCAAAACGACAATATAAGTTCAATTCACGTAGTCAGGATACATAAGCAAAGCAACGTACACCTACTGTCGTAAATGCCATTGCCAGAAACACCCTCTCTATACGATTAGATTTCCTTTTCCACCAGTATGTAGGATTAGCACGGCTAATATTATTATGTGACAAATTATAATATTAATGTTAAATGATTATTTGTAAATAATCAAGCCTGAAGACGATCTATACACACACCATATATATAGGTGTATATATATATAAATAGTAACAAGAAAGCTATTATGATTGGCTCGTTGCTTGTTTCATAGATTAATATCATTGGTTTGTCATATTTTCCCTACATACAAACATTTGGGCACATATTAATACTGAAAAATACATATAACAAAGTATGTAAACTCTTCATTGGAGGAAATATGATTTCTCTACTCGATTGTCCCTATTCGAATATACGTATTTATTTTTCCATCATTTTTGGGAATTATAATTCGGATTGGCAATATACATATAAACTTTCATTTGTAAAGCATAGTAATACCGTCGTATAACAATCGAAAAACAAAAGAAAAAGTAGGTGTAAGAGGAAATTAGATCACAATTGAACTTATAGAGAGGGAACTTCTGCAATCATAAATTAATGGCCGCACATGTACACCATGTTGCATACGAATTCTAGCGGCCATAGCTTAACTTACAATTTTATTATATTTATACGAAGAAATTCATCAATGATCTGCTACTAGTCTATAATGTATCTACGAAGTAGCTCATCAATGTACGAATTTCACATTACTATGGAAACATGATTTTGTATACAATGTAGAATAAAGTGTCATGATTAATATCATATATAGAAAAATTAGTTTAATTGAAATATGAATTTTATGCAATGGAGATCGCGTGATAGCGATAAGGAAGATCTTAGTCTTTGTTATGCTTATCCTGTAATAAATAATGATCAACAGATAAACAGTGTTATAGTAAAAAATGGCAAAAGTCCTCGACAGAAAGTTGATAAAACTTCATTGATAGAGGATGGATTATATACTTCTGATAGTCCATTTACACGAAATGTCACTAAACCTTATTTACTTAATAATACAAGTATGTTAGATCATGAAATAGTACCAAAGTTTTCAGGAAAACTTGTAGAAATTGCAATACGTTGCGTGAATATTGATTCTAAAAACAATCAAAGCGATTCAAATGTTGAGATTATTTCTGTTTCACTTTTATTTAGGAAAAAAGTTATATGCAAAACGAATAAACCATTTAATAGAAAATTGCATAAATTATTACTTAGAAACTCAGAATATAACAATCTCTCGATACAAGTTAGTCTGAAAGATGGCCAGTCTACTATTTTACCTCTACCATTGCCAAAACATTCTGTTAAAAATAATAATATCGAAATAGAATTTGCTATAGCTGATAGCTCAGGAAGAATTCACTCAGGTACTGTTATGTGCACAATTTCTTTGATGTTACATGGTCAAAGTCAAGAAAAGACAAGTACTATGTATTTGCCAAGATTAAGCAATGATCCAAATGATCCACAAAATGGTCTTTCTTTGCACAGACCTAGGAAAAAGGTATGCAACGGAGAAATAAAATATTTTCTGTTAGATGATCCTGCTTTACATTTTGAAAATATAGAAGAAAATCTTGTGGTTAAAAAAAAAGAGGGACAGTTACCAAAACCTCCAGATATAGCTGTAATAGAACAACCTGTTCTTTCTTTGTTGGATATATCTTTTAGAAATTTATTACAAGCTAGACGTCCATTAAGACCATCCTCTAGTACAAATCGACATCATACAATTGGAAAAGCTCTTCTCTCTGTTACCATTTTACGTGGTGTTGAAATACCAATTAGAGAAGAATCTGCATTGGTTCAACCACTTCTAGAAGTAGAATGGGGTAGTATTATGCATACTACTCCTATTGCAGATGGTCCAGCACCTATATGGCATCAAACGATGCATTTTGAATTACCAAGAAAGAGTGGGGAACACAATGTAAAGTTGCGTTTATATGATCAGCATCCTGTGTGGGGTCAACAGTGGTTAGGTGAAGCAAGAATTCCTCTTGAACATCATAGAAATTACCAAGAATTAGAACGTTGGGTAGCCTTATCACCTTTGTATAGTCCCACAATGTTATTTGGTTATGTACAAGCTAGTCCGGGTCATTCTCATACAAGAATTTATACACTGATGAAATTAGAGGTACCTGGTAATGCTAAATTGGAAGAGGATAGTACGATTAATACTCTGCTAAAAAATATTCAACGTTGTCTTTTATCTCCACATAAAGTAACAGATATACAAAGTCCAGAAGAAGCAGCCAGATTAACAATGCTATTACCAGAAGTACCTAATCATTATGGACCTTTAACACCTCGTCAGGCTTTAAATGCAAATAAGGTTGATCATTACGGACGTGCAATTTTACTTGCATCTTTACTAGAAAGTTTTGGCTTGCAAACATATGTACTATTAGGTATTAACAATAAAATAATATTATCCATAAACTTTTTTTAATAAGATATTAGTTCAATACTTTGTAAATATTGCAGGTTCTTCTCAGACAAGTAAATGGACAGCATTCGTTTTAAGTATAGAAGAAAACACAGGCACCGTAATATGGGATCCTGAGACTAGCGATCATTATAACCCAGGTGATAGTCATTGTCCTTTAATGAAGGCTTCGTATTTGGTTAATCATTCTGGTGTAAGTTGATATAGTCGAAAGTTTGTATTTTGTACTTGATTGCACATGTAGTTTGTGTTTTATGTACAACGTTCTTATAGATATGGGAGAATTTACAAAAATCTATTTTACCGCATAATTTGAAATACGACGTAAAGACGAGCAAGGATTGGCGTCCGTTTGGAGATATCGTTTCGTCTACCACCGAACGTACTGTTCAAATTCTTGAATTGAACGTTTCTCAAGAAGAGGAAGAAATTCTTCGTGAATCGGCTATGCAAACTGAGCAACATCTACGAGATAAATTTTCATATTGGCGTAGTTCCGCCGAATTAACGACAATTTACAATCGTCACGCTATCGCCGTTCTACGAAATTACATTTCGAGGATCGAAGACAATAATTCGTTGAGACAACCCGATAAGAAAGATTTGAAACAATTGTACAGAGCATATTATATGCATGGTTTCATATTGAATTTAAGGCAATCAACTTTGGAGGATTTAACGGAACGCTTAGCCTCAACAAAAGCACAAAATGTAACGGGTCCAGTAGAATTTGCCATAGCTTATTATATAAAACGTTATGTTGGAAAAACAAATTCAATTTACTTAGCTGTCGCAGTTCTTAGAAGTCGTAATTAAGGAACGAATCTTTGCTTTTATACTGTTTTGTTTGTTTTTTCTTTTTCTTTATAATTATACGTTCTCAACATTTTGTACTTAATATTCTGTAAAATCACTATATGGTAGAGTATTGATTTCAAATAGCACTTAATAATATATATTTATTGCGTATTCTAAATTCTGCAATATACAATTAGAATTAAATGTTTGCACAGGATATACGAATGAGAGTACACGTAATAGGAGATGTTGACTTTTTATTGTCTTAATCCAATTAATTTGAAAAAAAATCAGTGTGAAAATATAAACGTGTAAAAAGATGATGCGAAATGCGCGAGTCTCTAAATGATTAAAAAATATTAGACAAAAGTTGAAAATGTGTATGAAATTATTTATTTTTTACTTATTTATAATTTAAGAAATATATATATATATATATATATATTTCTCTTTATTATATTTTATATGCCTACTATATATTTATGATGATTTATTATTAATTATCTATATTATTATAAACAATTATAATTAATTGTGTATTGTTAATATAAAATCATGGAATATATATATATATATATATATATATATATATATATATATTTAGAGGTATATATATTTATATTTATATTTATATATAAATATTTATATACATATATTTATATATAAATATTTATATACATATATTTATATATACAACTCTTCCCGTTTTAATAGTTGTAGGTATGAGTATCCTGTTGGTTTAATTATTTTCTCTCGCACGAGAATTGGCATACACTGAATCAATCTTAAACTCTAATCCTACCGATTAAGGATCTGAGCTTCATCTTTTGTTTATATTTCATACGTATAGTGTATCAGAAGGTATCTGAATGTAGTATAATAAGATCTGTCTAAACAAGTCTGTATAGAGCTCATTTACTAAACAATAGTAAACGGTAATCGTATCTTGATAAACGTATCGGGCTTTGACGGGACAGTATTAAACATTATCATTCTCTTAATCCGTTAAACCAATCGCATTTTGCATAAATAATTCATACACTTTTTCATTTAACAAAGTACACTCTATATAACGTAACAAATATTAGCTTGGCATATTGTAGCGTACAAACATATTCTAAGATTAATATTCTATTTAAGAATCAACACAATTTTGTAAAATTTAATAATGAAAAATTTCTAATTTTACTTATATATATAGATTTGAAGAAAGTATTTATTTACGAACGAATCATACGTTAAGTGTATTATTATTTTTTTCAGGAATAATAGAATTTCTCAAATTTAGTGATGTTAAAAAAAAAAAAAAAAAAAAAAAAGAAAATGAAAAGTAAACGATTCGTTTAACGAGAATTCTTAATGAAAATCAATATAAATCTATTCACGCCGAATTTAAAAAAAACGTGTACAAATGGTATATGAAAATATTATAACGAGAAAGAAATCAATATTTAATTTCTTTTCAAATGAATTTCATTCACTCGCGAAACAACGTACGCCGTACTTAATGTGCCAAAATGATGAACGAATAGGACAAAAAGAACCAGCATTTTTGCGTGTGAGACATATAATAAGCACGACCGATATATTTCGTGTTAATGGCTAACACCATTTTACATTTTCTGTACAAATTTGATTTATTTTAATTTAATCCCGTTGCATATGCAATTTTGTATACATCGTTTAACTTTAATAAATGAAAATCAAATTGAATCGAAATTATTTATGTATCTTGGCGTCCAATTTGATTTTTGGTACAAATGTTAAGTCAATTTATTTACAAGCATTTTTATTATAAAATTGATATATTCTTGCGAACGTAATAAATTATGTATAAATTCTGATAGGCAACTTATAGACGGACTTATTCGTTAAGTTCATAAAAATTGACATTATCATTTGTCCGCCATTTTGGATTGCCTTTATAAAGAAAATTTCAAAACAAAATTCAGAAACAATTTTCGTACAATAATCGAGTTTGTATGAATTTTGAATTTTTGATAATACCGTTATATTTAAACTGAATATCGGATCAAAATAAAAATTACTTTTGAATCTTCGTTACAAGCGATCTTATTTCTTTCTTTTTATATAAATTTTGCTTATCCGTTCAGTCATTTAAATGGTAGGGTTGATAAACTCATATGTATTTCGATTTTCGATACGAAACGTGAAGATCGAAAAAAAGTTTATAAATATCTCACGTAATTTTAGAGTAATAATTTTTTAATCATTTGTTGGATTTATCGTTGTGTCGAGAGTGTAAGAAATTCCTTGTGATCGTGCCTAAAAATGAATAAGAGAAGTTTATCAGAAATGAAGAAGAAGGGACGCATTCATCTCTTTTCGACATTGCGCAGCAATGACCTTTATATAACAGTAATATTTTCGTTACATTGCGATAATGACAAACACATATTTAACAATAGGATATTATCTAAACATTTCTCGTGATGATAATAGATAAAGAATAAAACGGATACCGGTTTACCCACGAATCGTACTGTCATATTTATGTATGTATACACATATGTATGTATGTATGTATGTATGTATGTATGTATGTATGTATTTTAATATTGTACACGTTTATTTGCTAAACACGATTTCTTGGCACGGCTTATCCATCCGCGATCTACACGCAGACGCAAGTGCCAAATACAATTTAGCGCTCTCCTGCTGACGAATACGACCAAGAAAGAAAAAAAAAAAAAGAAAAATGAATAAAGAAAAGAAAATCAAAGAAATTCTACGATGACAAATCGATCGAAAGATTTCGCATTTTGAAGCGACTCTTTTATTTATTTATTTATTTATTTATTTATTTATCGACTCCTTTTTCATTTCGCATTTTTTTTTTTATTTTTGTGATCAGCGCACGCCGAAAGAAATCTATTTATTTCTTCTTTTTTTTTATTAATAATAAAGGTACGATAAAATTGTTTGCGATAAGATATTCGTAGAAAAATGTTCGTATAAAAGTACTACTGAAAAGTCGACGACAGTATAGCATAGTCATAATTATAGTAAGTAATTCAAAAAGAGGAATACAAAAAGAGATTTGTCTTGATCTTTTTTTTCTTCTTCCTTCTTTTCCTTTCTTTCTATTTCTCTCTTTCCAGATTTCTCACTTTGTGCGCGTGATTAATTGATTTATGTGCAATATCTTCTCTTTATGGAAATTATCCTTCGAATCAAAAAAAAAGAGAAGAGAGAGAGAGAGAGAGAGGGAGAGAGAGAGAGAGAGAGAGAGAAGAGAACAAAAGAAGAAAAAAAAAATGATCGAAGACGTTTCATCGTGACACACTTTCGGCGGGCTCATTCCTGCCGGTACGTTGTACCTACATACATACGCGCTTGACCGAAATCGCGGAAGTCTTAAAACGAGAGCATCGCTTTCGATCCTGCATCTCCTTTTTTTCTCTTTCCTTTTTATCATTGTTATTATTCTTTTTTTTGACTGCACTGAATTCCGACGACGCGAATTCTTTGATCGTTGCTAATTATTGTATGTATTTTAAACAATTCCCCTTCCCCTTTCCCCCATCGCAATATGTCTGGTAAGTGTGTTTTATATATATATATATATATATATATATATATTTATATCTATATTTATATATATATATATATATTTATTTATTCATTTATTTATATATGTAATATACTAATAATATGTACAATTCCTTCGGATCGACGATTAAAAGTATCAGTTTGCCGATCACGGAGAAGAAAAGCCAAAAGCAGGCCGGTAACTTGGAGAACACGAGACGGGATCGACCGATCAAAAAATTGAAGAGGAAGAAGAGTAGCCGAGATCTATGCTTTCTTTGAACGACACGATGATCTTAATGATGATTATGGTGACGATTACGATGATGATGACAATGACGGTGACGACGATGATGACGATGATGATGATTAAAAAAAAAATTAAGAATTCGAAGAATCGTCCTATCTATCCTTTTCTTTTTTCCTTTTCTCTTTTAATTTATATATATATTTTTTTCTTTTCCTTTCCTTCGTTCTAAATGGCTCTCTTTGGCTCTCGAGACGTCTGTTTCTCCATTAAATTCTACGATAAAGTTCATAGAGTGGTTCCTTTTTAAGAAAAAAAAAAATCCTCCAAGATCCTTGAAGATCACTCTGACTAAGCCTTCCTTTTCGTGACGCCGTTTGCGTATCCATTGGCGTGTCCATTCGTAAATATCCCGTTACTGACGACCACTTCGGATTTCTTCTCGTTTTCAATAATCTTCGATTTCTTTGTCTTCAACCTCTCCAATTGTCTTTCCGCGTACGCTTGTTTACCCTGAAAATGAAAAAATAAAAAAAAAACGCATTAACGTAAATTGTTAGGTAAAAGTATAACACATTTTGAATACGTATTAATCGTTCCCCTTTTTGATTTTTTTCCTTAACCGGCAGAATTTTTTATTTTGAGATTCGATGATAATTAATGATCACTCGTAAATATTAAATTTTGATTAACTTCAATGTATCGATTATATCGTTTTTAAAATCTTCAAATGATAATCTGATTTATTTGTATTCTACTTTTATATCTTCGATTTGGTAAATTTATTAAACTATCATTACGTTTTAATGCTCCAATTGAACATTGATATTGTATATTGTGTATATATATATATTATATACGGATGTTTGAATTCGAAAAAATTGCCCTAAATGTCGTATGTTAAAAGTACTCACCTTGGCGATATAGGCCTTAGCATAGAAGTTTCCAAATAAAACAATGAACGATATCATATAAATGACGAGTGCATATTGCATCCAAAGAGGGAAATCGCAGCCTGATCGAATACCATTGATGCCGAGGATCAGAGCCGTTGTAAATTGAATTAGCTGGAGAATCGTCAAGTATTTCTTCCACCAAAGATATTTGGAAACCGAAGGACCCAAAGCAGCTAACCCATAATACGAATACATCAACACATGGATGAAACTGTTTACCATAGCTGGTAAGAAAGCTAAAATGAAAGGTAGATTTATTAATATTGAGTAAACTTTTCGTAAGGTGTACCGTTATCAAAATAAACCTATACTCGTAAAAGATTCCGTAGATAATTTAAAACGAATAAAAAGTTTTTCATACTTACTAGATCCACTTGGAACCCATTTAATACCGATCCACCAAAGGGAGAACATCGTCGAATGATGGTAGACGTGCAGGAAGCTCAACTGATTGTCCTTCTTACGTAAAATAAAGAAGAAAGTGTCACAAAATTCTAAGAGCTTGCTAAAGTAATACCACCATACTGCGTGTGCGATCTGTGAAAAATGATATTATATGTATATATATATATATATATATATATATATATATATATATATATATATATATTTATTCTGAATATTAATAATGCGTTCGTACCTGCATCTCATCTGGACGAGTTATGTGTCTAATTGGTTGACAAACGTAGCTATATCGTAACCTTGTAGAAGCAACGAGAAGTTGAATGGCAATATAAGCATTGAGACAAGCCATGGCAAGATTGTACGGTACAAGAGCCCACGTAAGCTTAAAAGCTTTTCGTTTTTTCATGATCTTTGGTCCAGCCCAAACAATCATAAGGTACAGCATCGTGTATATTAAAGTTGGTTTTGGTGAATCGACTAGCAGCCATCCTCTCGTTCTTTCGTCTAATCGAAAAATTTGTATAAATTTTTATTATCGTATAAAAAAAAAAAAATTTAATAACGAGTACATTTTTTTTTAAATTATGATTACTTATCGAAATAATTTCAATAAATAATAATACGGCGAAGATAGTGATATGTTCGATAATCGAGAAATAATGATTAATAAGAAAATCCATCATACCTGCCAAAGAGAGAGTCCAGAGATAATAATCGTAGACGTCGTTGATAAGTGTCGTCGTTGAATTAATAAAATTCGCCATTGTCTGCAACGAAAGAAAATAAGATTTTTTTCTCGTTCACCTTTTTCCTTCATCTCAATATCATTTCTCTTGGGTGCTTTGAAGCTCTTAGAAATCTCCTTAGAGATGGACGCAGTTGTAATAAAAGAGAAACCTACGGGGTCAATCTTCGACTTTCATTTCATACAGGAAATTCAGGGTTGGCTATCTTGTACATGTCTACACATGTGTATGTGTGTGTGTGTGTGTTTGATCGTGCTTTATTAGCTGATGGAGCGGAAATGTCGATAATGAAATTTACATTGAGAAATACTTAACTTTCTTGACATCGAAATGAGCTAATGATGAAATTACCTACTTCTTATCTTATTGATTTTGTTAAGAACAAATATCTTTTATATCGTTTTTCTTTTTCATTAGATTTTTTATTTTTTTCGTTGCTTGAAAATGTGTGAAATTACTTCTTCGGTGGATTTGTAGAAAGTTTGAAAAAAAAATTCGAAGAAATATTGTAGAAATGATTTAGTAATTCAATTAATTTGTAGAAATTAAAAAACGTCAGATCGAAGAGTTGAAGAAAAGAAGTGAAATTAAATTCGCAATGATATTTTTTAACAAAACGTTATTAAGAAGTTAATGTCCTTAATGTCCTATGCTCACATTATAGTTACGGTCGTTCACTTTGAGTCGGTGATAACTTTCACACCGCATGGAAACTCTCATTACCATCGTCTAATTCAAATCCTCACCGGAACTAATTTCTTCGAGACGTGTTTATCCATTCGCAAGCCGAATTTTAATAACTGAGAAAAGTAAATTCGAAAAATAGAATTTCATATTCCTTGAACCTGTCGTATTATACGTTAATTAATAATATGATTCTTGACTACCTGTATTTTATTTTTTCTTTTCCCTTTTTTTTTCTTTTAATTTAAAATACTTTTACGACGTACAACGCAAACAATTACATTTATCGTAAAATTAAGAAAAATCTTATGAATTATATATCACCTTTATGAATTATGTAAAATGAGAAAGCATTTTTAAATTAATACGAAGTAACGGAAGTTACGAAGCAATTAATTTTCAATCTATCATGTTAAATTTCTTAACTTCCCTATTACTAGTATAATAAAATCGACAGTATACTATCCGTTATATCGACTCTCTCGCGTCATAAAGATGTACACGAGAACGAGCCTGATATTTCATAGTGAAATCAATGATCTCTTTCTCTTTAGCTGGTCTCTTGTAAATTCAAGTTCCGGTTAACATGAACATCTTATCTACGATGTAAATGGTTTTCCGAAGTGAAAGTTCTGATTAATCAATTGATCGTACCGTCAAGAGAGTATTATAAACTTCACATTTTTCTCAATTTGTGAATTTCAAATATATGTAACTACATGAAAATACGAAAACTCGAATACGAATACAGGAACAACGATGACTAAGAAAAAAATATTTCATATAAATTTTATATTCAATCGGAATGAAATAAAAGGCCGAGGAAAATATGAGGAGTGTAAAGTTATTAATATCATTAAACTAATGATATCACGTTCATTAAAACGGCATTGATCATTATTCTGTTATTTGAAGCGATTTTTTTTTTAACGGAAATCTCTTTTTTCTTTTTTTTTTTTTTTTACGAATGAATAATGAAACAAAAAATAAAGGATCCTCTTACCTCGGCTTGCAGAATCAATTATCCCCGACAAAATGAAGGCGATCTTCAAACACGATACTTGCTGACTTTCTAGCCACCAAATTGAAACCTCAAGAGATCTTACTTTTAATACTATAGAGTATATATTTACATATATATATATATATATATATATATATATATATATATATATGTATGTATATCAATTTGTATTCTCTATTGAGACGGTAACACAATGTCGAGAGCCTCGCATGAAACTGAACGTTGAAATCACTCAGCTCAATGAAGAAATAGTTGAAGGAAAAGAAAAAGAAAAATTTTCGAAGAATAAGAAGAAAAACAGGAAGAAGAAGTAGAAGTAGTAGTAATGGAAGAAGAAGAAGAAGAAGTACGAAGTAAGAAGACCGCTGACTTTGCCAAAATCCTGCCAAGGAATCGTCGTTTTCGGATAGCAGGGCTGTGCCAATGATGAGGACAGCGATATTGAAGACGACGTCGATCGGCAATGTGGCAGCGCCTCACGTTGAAGTGACCGGTGTACTTTATAACCTTGGTCGTGGGTCCACAGAAGGTAACCGTGAAAGAAGAAGGGGAAGAGAAGTGGTGGTCGAAACCCCTTAGGAGAGGTGGAAGACGTTCGTGGAGTGAGGTTAACACGTCAAATGAGGCCAAAATGTAAAAGCTGAGACAACTTCGATTTCCGGCTAGCTAAGTAGTGGAATACCACGTGCAGTTGATCACGAGAGCGTGGGGAATCCGATAGATCGTTCGAAATCGCAGATCCAAAGTAAGATCTCGTTATCGTACTTTGAACAACGACCTGATCTTCCAGGTTGTCCCACCCTTGTACTCTCCCTTCCTTCGGTCATTCCTTTCTTTCGCTCCTCCTACGAGCTCCTTTCGATCGTATTTCACCTTTCCAGGACAAACGGGTCTCGTAAGAAGATCAACATCTTTTAAATGACCTCATTTTACGTGGCGAGAGTACCACAACTTGCTCACCACCTTGAGATTAATCTCACGGGCAAGGACACCGGATAATTTTTTCTATAATTAGTTCTGCTTGGAAAAATTCCCTTTCGATTCGATCAATTTTGTCGATACTGTCACCTGCCGCCTAATCGTGCAATATGGATCGGAATCCAATATTTACGCGTGCGTAAATACTCACACACACACACGCACATAAATTTGGATCGTTTGTATGCATTTAAGAGCTTATCGGTTGATTCGAGTTAATATCGTATACATTTTATTTCCTTCTTTTATTTTATACGCATTCTTGAGAGATACCGAATGAGTGATAATGACATTGAAATTTGATTTCTCTTTCTTTCTTTCTTTCTTTCTTTCTTTCCTTAGGTAGCAACAAGATAATCCTGTTACAATTAACGCTTAAAAGTTATGCTTAGAATGGGAAATCGGAGTAGTCAGTCGAGTCAAGTCAGCAATTGTCGTTTTTCTGATTGACTATATAAAATAAGATTTCTGATGAAAATTATCGTTTGAATTAACAGAGAGTTTTGGATTAAAGGAGTTACACACAAATTTCATTCTTTCGTTTCTTATTCCTTTATGAGGAGAATAAAGATTCGATAATCGAAGAGAAAGCTTTGTACGATATATAAAATGTGTGTATTTACAAAGTATTTACATATGTATGTAAGTAGGTGGTAGACGCTGTAAAGGTGTATTAATTAAAACAGGTCAACGGTCCAAACGCTCTGTCTTTTGGTTCTTTTCGTTGCTTTAGTCCCAAATCTTATGGTGGGCCAGTCCTGTTCAATCCCACTACGTACACATTTCTTCTACCGCATACCGCTCATTCAAGATTTTTATTTTACACCATCTTATTTACCTTTCACCTAGAGACAGGTACCGTTTATGTTAAACTGAACCTTTGCCAAGGCCAAAGTTTCTTCCTCACAAAGTTCGACGAATACTCGTCATATTGTCCTATTTTCTGATAACTGACCTCGATTTTCGAAAGTTTTTATTAATTATCTAACGATTTACCAATTACTTAAATTAACCTGTCTGAATCCTAAATTAACGTTAACATTAGACTTTACAGATGTTTGTTGTATTTTATGATTAATGATTAATGAGATAAATATTATTTATTCTTTATAAACAATAGTCATTATTTATATATTAATATTATAATAATGATTATTATATGATTTGTTAGTATTAATCGCGTTCAAATATATAATATTTCATTTGCCAATTTGTTAAACTAGAATGTTATCTTTAATCTCTTAGCATAAAGATACGAGAAAAAAGAAAGTCATTAATTTCTCCTTCTCGAGTTGACCGACCTGAGACGATCGATTTCAGTGTAAGAAAAACTTGTATAGGCTTTCGGTTCTTTAAATCGTTTATTATTAACTGTTTAAAAAAAGAAAGAAAAATAACAAAAAATTGTAAATAAATAATTATCGAATAATAAAATTAACTCGATGAAGAGATCAATGGGATGAAACTGAAAAAGTTCTGACAAATACTAGATGGATGCATTCCTAACGAAAAGTTTGAAAACTCGAAAGTCGTGACGAGAAACCTGTTTCTGTATATTTTATTGAGTCGAATATGATTCTGGACCGTTTACTGAAGCTATGTATGTATCTAGATGGAACCAACTGAATGCTGGGTTGTTACTGTGTTGTGTTTTCTCGATATCCAAAAGAAACGGTATCAATGAAAAGAGATACAAACGAATGAGAAAAAGAGAAACAGAGAGAGAGAGAGAGAGAGAGAGAGAGAGAGATTTTGATACTCATTCATTCTTTTACTTATATGATCTTATTTTCTCTTCTTATTTCGTTATCCGGGTCAAAAGACGGTAAGAGAACAAAGAGAGAAAGAGAGAGAGGGAGAGAGAGAGAGTGAGAGAGAGAGAGAGAGAGAGAGAGAGAGAGAGAATATAAGAAAAATATAATAATATAATATATCTTATAAGGATATAAGAGATAAGACAAGTCGATAAGATAAATCGATTGGATAAAAAAAAAAAGAAATAGCTAATAACGAATTTCCATGCCATTTTTTTTATTGATCTATACCACTTCGAAAATTTCTTCGAGGAAGCCATATTGATGTTCTTTCAATCCAACGTTCCTTGAAATATTTTTTTTTTATTTCATTCGTTTCGTAACACAATACGTACACAAAATTGACATTTGTATTTTTATTCCCATATGTGTGTACGTATGTGACACCTGTTATTTGTTAAAAAAAAGATGAATAGTATTTTGTTTCGTTTCTTTATCCTCGATTCGATCTAAAAGATCTAAAAAGATTGAATCGTTCGAGCAGAACAATCCGAATATACGGTATCTATTTTTATACTTTAGAAAATACATATTTGAGAGATCATTGTCCCTGAATGTTGTTTCGAAATAATGTCAAACGCATACAAAATATATATATGTATGTGTGTGTATGTGTGTGTGTCTCAAATAGACCGCTAAACTTTAATAGTATATTCTACCTACTGTGAGGATAAAAAGAAGTTGTATAAACATGGTTCCGGAAACACCTTTTTTTGATGTTGTTAATATTTTATTATTAATAACGGACTTGAGGAACATTTGAAATTGTTACAACATCTCATTACAGGAACACTTGAAAATGATTTCCTTTCGCATTAATGCATGCTTCGCATCGACATCGCAGCATGGATTCTCGATAGGAAGCATAGTGTCTGATGAATATAAAAAATGTTTATAACTTGGAAAGAAAACGTTTCCAGATCCATGTTTATATGACTTTTTTTTATTCTTACAGTGAAGAAGTAAAACATGCTCTGAAATTTTTGCGATTTATTTCTGAAACAACCTATATATATATATATATCGTTTCGGCAGGTGAAGATCTAGTTACGATCGAAAGAGAATCATGGGCTTGAAGGAAACTTTCATTTAAACGTACTTCTTTTCTTCTACCGTAGAACGATCGGCTTCTTTCGATGATGCAGAAACGATTTTATGTTCGCGAGTTTTAACGGTTCTATATACTATTATTATATTTTATATCCTCGTTAAAGAAAGAGAAATAACATTGTATGAAGAAACGTTATCGGGAATAATATAATGATATAATGATATAATAGCTGTATCAAGTATCATAGTATCGAAAGAATATAATACCATGATCTTCTAAAATCAACGAACATCATTAATAAACTCATTATTGATCTATTAATTAATTTATCGATGTAATCTATCCGTACGCCATTTTTGAAGACTTATTTAAAAAATAACACGGTACACGAACGATCGAATGTAAGTGTTTATATTCCAAAAGAGTGACTTTGCTTTGGGCTGGTTATGACAATCTCATGGGAGTTTGGAAAGTGTCACACTTTACTGAAAGAGTACAGACGTGTCATCGTGGTAATGAGGCATGTTGCATTTTTACAATTCGACGGCAATCGAATATAATTATTAAATAATAATAATAAAAAGAAAGAAAGCATTGTTTTTATATTATTCGTTTGTAAGTCAAAAAAAAAAAGAGAAAGAAAGAAACGAGAAAAGAGGAAGAGAAGAAAGTCGAATTTTTTCTATAAAAATAAAAAAAAAAAAACGTTGCTCTCGATATTACATACCGTTTGATAGTTCTAGCAGTAAAATTGAGGTACTAAATTTATACGATGATATAAATCAAGTTACACACACACGTAAAATGCGAAAAAAAGAAAAGTGCTCCGGAAAATCGTATAAACTTTGTTGAATGTTTGGTATGTGAAAGATAATGATGGTCAAGGTTCTAAAACTTCATCATTATGCACTCGAAAACATCTTAAGGTCGTTTGAGAAGATGGACGGAAAACACCTGCATGAATAACGCATCCTTCTCTCTCAAAAGTAAAATGTATGTGTGTACCCTCCTGTCTTGGCTCTTTTCAAATCGATGAAATGAGAAATGGCGACGCGTTGCGCGTGACCTCGTTTATCGTGTTAGAGTCGACGTTACACTCTCTATTTTCGTCAGGGATCCAGGTGACAGTAAGCTTTGACAGTAATTCAAGGAGGTAATTTAGTACACGGACTTTCTTGATTTGCTTTTTCTAACTTTTCTAATCTTTTGCCTTTTTCTTTTTTCTTTCTTTCCTTTATTTTGCTTCCTTTTTTTCTGTTCGATCTTTTATAATTTTCTAATCTTTCTTTGATCTCCTTCTAATTTTATAATCTTATATTTCTTCTTTTTTGTTTTTCTTTAACATTCATCTTCCCTTGCCTCGTATTTCCACTCGGTCTAGTGATAATAAACTATGAAATTTAACGTACTTCTCCGATAAGAGTAAACGGAATTCCGAGATATCAATTAAATCGGTCATCTTAACTTGACCATGAACGTGCACGTTCACTTTGAAAAATGAACTTTCGATCATAACTTTGATTTTGATCAAATCAAATAATAAGTTTCTTTTCACTGCCTATTGATGCATTGCTATCGATCAGCTGTTTTTGCTGGCTCATGAATCTGTTCGATGGAAACGATGATGATCGAAAATACGAGACTGCAATTAGTCGTCGAATGATATACAGTCAATGAGTTCGCAATTAGTAGCCGGCAAAATGTGATCAATGATACTCTTGTGAATTCAATTATCCTTTCATTATAAATGAATTAATTAAATCATGAATTAGAAAACAATTTTGCAAAATTAATCATCGATCTTTTCTTTTTTATTTTCTCTCATCGTGTATTATCGAACTATTGCTGAAACAGTTTGACGTCATCGGCCTGTCACGGAAACCAATTGTCGCGGAATGTTAGTTTAGTTAAAATTTAATGAAATAATATTTGGCCTGATCAAGTCAAACATTTACATGGTGTCGCATAGTTTCCGAGAACTGAGCTCGTATTGTCGAATAAATATTCGATTTTTTTACGAGTTTTTTAAAACGTTCGACAATGTTTAAATGACATTAATAAGTTTACTGAAAATTGGATACGTATGTATATCTATAAAGCCGATCTCTTGACCTTTCTATCTTTTTTTTATTTATTTATTTTTTTTTTTTTTTTGAAACGACACGACGGAGAATCATGTTGTATCAAAAAGAAAAAAATATACTGCGTAGTTGAGGAAGCTCGTAAACGTTCAAAGGCCATTTACCGTTTCTCGCACGGAAGATTTCTACGAGCAAACGTTTCCCGGCAAATATTTCAGCAATTTTTACGCGGGAACAATAGATATTCGAAAGAACGTAATTTCATTGTATTTATCGAGTTGATATTTCAAACGTTTTAGCGCGAGAAGATTGAAGATTCAAATTTGAAATAAACTCAATTTTATTACGTGTTCCGCGTTCGATTCTTAAAACGGCCAACCGTGAAAAAGTTAAGAATTGAAATTTTAAATGAATTCGTTTTTATTGCGAATTTTACGTTTATTATTCAAATGTTTCAACGAAAAAAGGAAGATCGAAGATTCATCAAATTTGAAATGAACAAGACTTCGCTACGTATTTTGTATTAGATGTTGTAGAGATTCTAAGAAGATATTCATAGGAAACTTTTGGAAAATTTGAAATAATTTCAATTAGAATGAATATCGACATGATATTTAAATAATCGAGATGAGTGAAACTGCTTTTTCAAAGTAGGCGTTAACGATATCCGTTGGGTATATACTTCATGCTAGGATGAAACGAAAGAAAAAGTTACTCAATAGAGAGTGGTCGGTACTGCCTTTCTCTCAACGAATCTCTCAGATCGATAAGCCAAGTACGTAGCCGTTTCGATCATAGATACATTTTTATTGGCGACATGTTCGTTAATGCTAAATACGTGATTTTATCGAAAAAAAAATTAAAAGCTATAAATATTACATAAAATGAAATTATGAAAATAAATAATAATCGCATTAATTAATAGTCGTCGGATAAATCATTTGTCATGTTGAAATCTCATTAAAAAGAATACAAATTCATGAGTTAAATTATGATGAATTTTCGAATAAGATAAAATCAGCAGTTCTCTTTCAACATTATCACGAATATATATTAGTTGATAATGATTTTATTTCGCTAAGAATAAAATCCTAAAGATAGTGACAGTAATTTTCACAAAGTATCCAAGCGAACGAGTTCATCAATTTTCTATGTACTCGAAAGTATAATAAAATATATCGATCGTATATAATCCGATAAAATTGTAATCAATAACGATTAACAAGTAGCATAAAAAAATCAATTTGCTGGTATGCAAAGCTGATTCGCGAATGGAAACGAGTTGTTTTCAACGAAAGAGAATAGAAACTGGTGATCACTCGACGATCAGTTTCACCGTTCTCGACCAACATCCTCTTCGGTATCTAGTGGTTATTAAGTTTCGCTTTCCATAAAGAGAAGTAAACTACACAGACGTTAACACTATCGAGCTGTAACAGTGAATATATATGCGAATAATCAAACAGAAATCTTCTTACGATCGTTTTACGAGAATCGTCTTTTTTGTGTTTTTTTTTTTTTTCCCCTTAATGAGGAAATAAGAGTCAATCATAATAAAACGAACGGTCAACAGTGCGAATGATAGAAATTTTATCTTAGCCAACCGATAAGACAACGGACTGTTCGGAAATTACAACGACGATAATGAACAGACGAAAAAATAAATTAGCTGTTAAAAATGATGTTTAACGTTCTTCGTTAAGAGTCAATAATGAATGTACAATTATTATGGGAAATACTTGACGTTATGGACAAATACCATGTATGATTTTGATTTGATTATTTTAAACTTGTCTCTCTCTCTCTCTCTCTCTCTCTCTCTCTCTCTCTCTTTCGTTTCTCTCCTCTTTCCTTTACAAACAACCTGTGACCTTTTCATTGACGCTTCAAAAATTCACGTTCCGCTGATCCTATAGCTGACGTCAGAGCTCGTCTTTACGTCCATACGATGGTTATGATGATGGTGAGCAGTAGTGGTGGTAATAACGATGGTGGTGGTGGCAATAGTAGTGGTGGCAGTAATGGTGGTGGTAATAATCGTGGTAATGGTGTCTCTGTACTGAATTAAACGATGCTCCTCGCTTTCGAGGTCAATGTCTAGGCCTGAGATATGCTCGCCCACGAATCGCAATCCGACTTTGCACAGCAAAGATTCACACCTTTTCTGCATCGACAACAACTTTCTTTGATCGAATGATTTCTTCTTTCGTGATTTTCTTCTTTCTTGATTCCTTCCGTTTCGTGTCGTTTTCGTCAATCAGGAAGAAAAACGTATTTATTGGAAGAGCGTTGTTTTTCTTTTTTTCTATTTTTTGTTCCTTTTTTTTTTAAATCGGTATTTATTTCAATATACTTTTTTCCCTTTCTTGTTAGTACAATATAACGGTATAACTAATATAAATACAGATTCATGGTAAAAACATAAATATATATGCTGATTATACATACACATATATATATATAAGCTACAAATTGCTATACATTAAAAACGTATTTGCTGACAGTGTCAGTTTTTTCTATAAGCACTTGGAAGTTTCTCAACTTTCTTGCAAGTATAATAATAATTTAACCTTTTCTAATGTATAATATATAATGGAATATTTTCAATGTAAACAATTTTTAAATTTTACAATTAAATAATTACAAATGACGAAAAATACCAACGTGACGTTGTATTATAAATTGTTAATATTTATATATATTGTATTTCATGTATTCGCTGATTGCAGTTTCAAAACAACATTTCTCTAATTAAAACGATTTTAGAAATATAATACTCACACGTACGCATAGGCGCGCGCCGTGCACGATCATTAAAAATACGGCAAAAGTAATTTTATCCATGGAGAATGAGGAATGTTATGATCGTGCAATTTCTAATATTCCTCCTCGTTATGTACTCTTATGAAAAATATTGATAAAAGTTCCAAACGGTCTACGACGATTTTAATGATTTTACAATTCTCAAATTAAAGTTGCAAGTTCCATACGATAACCGCGAATTATCACCTTCGATTTGTTACGAGTATGTTAAAGAGAAATGACATCGTTTATTATCTGTGTTGTTTATTATCGTTTGTCTTAACTCGTCAATATCTCCTTACACGGAGAAGTTTTCTCTCGGATTAAGACCACTTTGACTAATATATCCGGTGTGTTTGTGTTCGTATACGTAGTTTGATGGAAGAAACAAGCGAAAGTGAAATCTCTTGGGTAGAACGCGAATATTACGGTTGCTTAGAATGGAGCTTTTATACATCTATAAAATGATGCCAATTGACGTATGAGTTTTAATTGAAAGATTTATTACCAAAACATGAAGACGTGAAATACTTTATAAGTAAATATACATCGATTTGTTTATACGACTTTTATTAATCGATTCACCGGTTATATTGAAAAGTAAGATTTGTAAATATATTTGTAGACTTGTAAAGATTTCTTCGTTTTTTTTTCTTTTCTCTCTCTCTCTCTCTCTCTCTCTCTCTCTCTCTCTCTCTTTATCTTTTTATCGATACGTGCACCGATACGAATAAATATGTTTTCGAGCGACTTTTGTTACGTCATTCAATTTTATTCAACAAATTAAATGCCACGAATGCCATCGATGACTGGCACTCAATTTTGTAAGTTTTATTTAGAACTTTTTCAAGATTTTTTAGATGAATGACATTTAAATGAAGAGAAGTATACTTCCTAATCAAAGTCTAATGTAAACAATGATATGACAACGTTTACGAAAACCTTAGTTTTTTCTAGATAAAGAAATAAATTTTTTTATCTAGAAAGAAAAAAAATTATGAAATATATTATATGAATTTACTGATTTCTGCAAAATTTAGGCCGATGATGATCTTTCGCAGTTATTAGGCTTATGATTACTTTATTGCAAAAAAAAAAAAAACAAAAAGAATAAAAAAGAATTCCTTTCATTTGTTCTTGATCCGATCAAGGAAGACAAACAGAGAGCAGCTCGATCGCATCGTGACACGCGGAGGAGTTAAAATACCCTAGAAAAGGAACGTGATGATGTGAATTTACTTTCGTGTCTCATCTGTTTTATTATCGACCCAGCGTTGATTCAAAGCAACGCTCACGAGAAAGCATCTACGTATAAGATACATAAATGTTGATAATATCCGGGTGAAAGTTATAGAGGGAGAAAAAAGGAAAGAGTGGTGGTAGAGAAAGAGAAAGAGAGAGAGAGAGAGAGAGAGAGAGAGAGAGAGAGAGAGAGAGAGCGAGATAATTGTAGGAGAGATACTTATAAACAAAAAAAGGACTTTACATGTAACTTTTTATCGCGCATAATTTCCTTCAGAAAAGAAATGTCGTATATTTTTTCGAGCACCCTTCTTATTACTCCAAACGTCCCGAGAACTTAATTAAAACGCGTCTACAATACACACTTATCTTACTAACACGTTTTTCTTGGTCATGTGAAACCATCGATAACGAGGAAGTCTTATTATATTAAGTTTTCGAATTAATAATATCATCGAATTTCTAAAATATACAAGAGAAACAATTAAAAGGAAACGAAAAAAAAGATCGACGAAACCATGACGATACTTACACGTTCGTTGCTATCACACTGTAGAAACTCTGAGTTTTCAAGGAATGCCGACCATAGAAATTCCATTAACTTACGTAGATCTCTTGAACGTTCACTCGCAAAACGAAAGAACGATATTTTTCAATCGAATTCGAGCAACACTCAACAGTCATGATTGTTTCTTTATTTTGCTCGTTTTTATTTAATCTACGTAGTACCGGCTGACACAGCTCGGAGTTAAAACATCTGTTTTCTAAAACGTAAAGGTCATTGAACTACACCGAACGATCCGTCACTAGTTTTTCTTTCGTTTTTATTTTCGCTTTTCTTACGAACTTTTCTCGATGTGAATGACCAGGACAGTCGCCCCGAGAAAAAAGAAGAACATAAATATACACGAGACTTCTTGGCAACGAAAAGTCTAAATCGTTGGTTGAAAAAAAAAAATATTTACCGAACTATTTTCCGATCAATTGTTATAGTTCAAGAAAGAAATGTTCCATTTCCATGGCTCTAATTAAAAAGCACGACGGAGCTTACGTTCCTTCGGTTTTCCCGACGAGCTGCGAGGGTGGCGGGCGCCGGCTAGCCGCCATCATAGAAATCAATACGACCCTCGAGGGGTGTCTCTCGCAGCTCTATCATCGAATTCGATCGTGTAACGTTACCCTGTTAACCTGTTAACTCGACAGACATTCGATCGGTAAAAGTGAACCTATGAATTTTATTATTTCTTTATTTCAATTATTATTATTAAATAATTTACAAATTATTTCATATCTTATTTTGTATTATTATTATTATTTCGATTAAGAATACAATGCCACGGATAAAGAGAAAGAGTTTCGAATAAATTAATAGATTGTCAAAAAAATGAAGAAAACAATTGAAAGAATATAAGTAATGCTTTTTATAGTAGGAGTGATAAATGATTTTTTTTTTTTTATCACGACAAAAATTTTCATGACTATTCTTTTTTCTCAGTTAACAGATTGAAGAGAGGTATGGAAAGAGGACACGTTGTAAGTTCGTTGATCTTCTTTTCGTTTTCATGAATGAACACGGAAATGCACCTGAGAGTACTCGAGAGTTCACGGTTCGTCGAACATTAGGCACGACGAAAATGAAAATTTACGAGAAGAAATCTGCACTCTTAATCGTATATACTTACATGACTTTCCACGTTACAACGATTGATTTTCAAATTTTCAAGATTTCATTTAATATTTCATACATTTATACGTGGAACGAGGAAGAATAATTTTTATAATTTTTATTTATCGTTTTCTTCTTACATCATTTTCAATGTTGAACATTTTTTTTGTATCCTTTTTTTATCTTGTTGTTAAACCAATCGGTTTCTTATTATAAAAAAAAAAAAGAAAGAAAAAATAAAAGAAGAAAGAAAACAAGTTGTTATTCTTTAATTATCGTGAAAGCCATTGTTTAATGCACACTTTCCTTTCCAAGGGTAAAGTTATTATCGTTACACTTTACAATGTTTTGAAAAAAAAGAGTATGTGTGTTTTTGAGAGTTTCTCTTTTCGATTTATATTACCGTAAAAACGTTTTAAAAAAGAATTTCATCGTAACCTTCAGTATCGATAAGAAAAGTGAAGAAAGAAAAAATACAATTGTCGATGATTAAACGTCATTAATAAACGTCACATGACTTTATTGTTGTGAGGAAATAAAACGTGACAATATTCTATTTACGGATGCGATTTAAACACGCATGTTCGCTCGATGGGCAATTCACGCGAATACGCATGCGTGCGCATGTGCGTTCTTCTCTCATATATATTTTAAATATTTAAAATAAATCATAATCAAAGTATATAATATCCGATATGATTGCTTAAGGAAAAGAAGTTTATATATATATATATATAAACTATACATATATATGAAATAATAAATATATTCTCTTCAGTCTTTAGTTCAAGAGCTTGTTATTTTTTTCTTACTTGAATCATAAAGGCATTTATTTTGTCCCTTATGAATTATTTACATCGAATAATTTTATGCCAAAATAAATTAGATATTACATAATATTTCATTTTCAATGATACGATAATTTTACGATCAATGAAATATTATGTAGGAATAACTTACAAAAACACATTTGTATATATTATACACGTATGTGTTGTAATCGGTTCTTTTCTTCTTTTTTTTTTTTTTTGTAATGACATTGAAGAAGGTATTACAAAGATAAATTTTTTAATATACATTATATAGAGTGTTTAAAAATAAACCATTCCATTCGATTAGAATATTTTTTTATTAGAATGATCATACATAAAATACCATTTATTTCTTCATTAGAATAATATACCGACATTTTCACCACGTTACCTTGTAACTGTTTAATCATCAAAAACGCAAAATTCCATAGATAATAAAAAATTGGTTTCTTGATTATTAGAGTCTGTTTGCATTAGAATTAATTTTTATAAGACATAAATATCAAATAATTTATTTCAGAAAACGCAATCATCAGTCGATAACAACACATTTATTATCTTAGAAACGATTGATATTTTTACCCTTCTAAGTTTTTACTATACCTTTATAGATTTTCCTTTTACTCACAATCATTATAATTTATCATCCATAGATATAAGTTATAATTTGTACTTTATAATATTGATAACATAATTAAACTTAATGACTTAATGATCAATAAAATTTCAAAAGTGATCAGACTCTTGGTTGAATAATTAACTTTTTGATTATATTCGATTAAAGGGTTAAATATCAAGCGTACATCGTGATTTCTATATCGACGTTTCGCATCCTTTGCTTCATTTGTTGAATAGATTGCTCTCTTGTGAGAGAGACCTATGTAAATGGGGCAATACACGAGAAGAAAATCATCGGGCGAGTGAACTTTCTACGCCAAGCTCCGTAACATTCCAACGAACGGAACACTATTTATCTATCTTCCTCCTACGCATTGAATAACTATTTCGATGTGGACGTTGATAATCATGAATGATTACGGCGACAATTTTACAATAAATTTATCGTATTTTTCTTTAAGGAACGACATCCTAGTGTCAAAGAAAATCAAACGAATGCTAAATAACAGTATATTTATAAAACAAAAACCAAAATAAAGGAAAAATAATTAATGACTTTACAAAATCATAAATTTTTGATCTCTGAACATTAACGATCGATCATCAACGATATCAACGATTAGAAACGAAAAGAAAAAAATTCCATAGATCGTAAAAAACTCGTTTCTTGATTATTAGAGATCGTTTGCATTAGAATTAACTTTTATAAGATATAATATCAAACAATTTATTTCAGAAATTCACAAGGAGTACTCAACGGAATATATTCTGCTCATTGCCAATACGTAAGTACCACGTAGAGACTTTACATAGTAGACATTATAAAATAACTCCAGGCGAAATACAGAAGAGTCAATGTGGCCGGTGGATCGTGAGAAAGGCGATCGTTTTAAATCATTCAAAAGTTTCACCACGAAATAAATTTTATTTTTATCTGATCGAATATTATAGCAGAATTTTTATTTCGGTCATCTATCGAGAAGTTTTGCAAGGGATAAGAGAAAAGAAATAAAAAGAAAGAAAAAGAATAATAAAAATGTAGAGAACACATCGAGGTCATCGATTGAGGTCGACTTTAAAGGCACGTGATGTCTAAGCCCTGTATAGTAGAAATATATACCATTGTTGTTCCTTGGATTCTATCAATGAGAGGGACAAGAAAACTCGATTTTAATACGACTCCTGACAAATTGTTTTCGTAGATTCGGTAATATTTAATTTATCATTTGTCAACATTGACAATTATGATTTATAATTATAAAATATTTTGTTATGTTGTTGAAACCAATGAGAAAGTAAAAAGTATCTTAGTAGTATAGAATAAGTAACAGGAGTGTATTAGAAATTATTATTTATTATTAAGAAGAAAGAAGATAACAAATGAAATATTGCACGGAACAAAATTTTCGATTAGTGGAAGTCTTGAAAAAAAAAGTTTTCGATAATGGCTCGAACAACAATCTCAATGAATCTATTAAGTGTATCACAAGAATATAAATTTTGATTTACATCTAATAACAGTTGATCAGTATTCAGTACTGAGGCAAATTTAAAGTTTACAATACAAAATAAAAAGAGATGACACCACGTAAGTATAAATCAAACGAGATGACAAGAAAAGTAAATCATACAGTCAAAGCATCATCAGTTATCTGATAAAGAAGTACAATGTAACAGGCAGTAATAGATGTGGCTGTTCTCGTCCAACGAAATAACAGAAAATTGCATGGAATTCTTTAAAAATATGAAACGTGCTACTTTAAAATGGATTAATGAGAAGTGGACACAGAACATTTTTAATCGTACCGTTAGAAATGAATTAATCGTTTAAATCTTTCCCCCCCTCCCCCACCCGCGAAATATCATTAAAAGTTACTGTGTTGTAAAAAATATGTAAATTGGACAATAGAGGATTGGTTGAACATGATATTCAGCGATGAGTCACATACATATACATATGCATTGGAACTGTAGATAACGGAGGAACATTTGTTTGGCGTAGATCTGATAAAAAGTTTCGCGAAGAATGTTTAAATATAAGAAAGAAAGACAAAATATCCAAATATTTTTTCTTCCTTCTTAAAATAATACCAGCTGGTATCGTCAGAGTAAAGTAGGAAAAGATTTTTCAAAACGAAACAGTATCAAAATAATAAGATGGCCCGCAAACAGTCACGATTTAAATCTAATTCTAAACTTATGGGCAAAAGTTGAAGAAATTATTTCATTGAAAAAAGTCACAAAATAAAGATGAAATTCAAGAAATCATAAGATTAGCGTGGGAAAAAATTTCATTTGTGAATTGTAAAAATCTAATTTCTTTTATTGAAAATCAAGTATCAAAGATGTCATATGCGCACGAGGAAATATAACAAAATATTAATGAGATGTTGTTTCTTCAAAAATCTCAATTATCAATGAATTCGATCAAAAACTTTTTTCCATGCAACGTTTCGTTTGTTCACTTCTTTCTTTTCAAGAAAATAAATAATAATTTCTGATATACCGTTGTTACTTATCTAACTAAGTGTTATTTACTTTCAACAACATTAGTTACGATAACATAAAATAATATTTTATAACTATAAAACATAAATAATTCTTAGTCAATTTCATATTACTGAGAATGAGACTGATCGAAAACTTTTTTCCAGGATTTGTAAATATTGTCAGGATTATAATATGCAACACGTGCGACTACTCGCCATATTTAAATCTCCCAACCACTGAAAATCAGCAACCCCTGATCGATGGATCTACTTTCGTTTCTTACATTTCTTTTTCTTTTTTTTTTTTTTTTACTTTTCACTACTATCAGCGCAAGAATAGAATCTACCTCTTATATAATGCAACAAAATAATTGCTACGTCGAAGTGTACAACTATACCTGCAATTAAAATAGATTGCATATAAGTGACCGGTTAATAGATTAATTGGCACTCCTTTCGAGTTGACTCGAAATGTCGATCGAAAAACATTGACAGTTCTCTAAACTTCTAAGATGAAGAGCACGATTCTAATAGTTTTTCTTTACTCTTGTTTGAGCCCCTTACCGGAAGTCCTTTCCGCTAGGTAATCTTTCCAATCTTATTTTCTTTATTTTTTCTTTTTTTTCCTTTCCTTGGGGATAATTACTTTACTCGAAACCATTTGATTTTTCTGAAAGAGAAAGAGAGAGAGAGAGAGAGAGAGAGAGAGAGAGAGAAAAATTTTGTTTGATTTAATTTTAGTATTTTCGGAGGAAGTGTCAAAAATCGTACCATGAAGCCAAGAGTCGTATTGCCAGATAATTACGTGAAAGGTTTGTAATATATAATCGAAATCGATTGTCGTTTTAATATACGATCAGAGATATTTGTTTTATCCGTTTTATTAAAGAGATCCGACCGCCGTCGAAGGAAGGTGTTCCAGTGACAGTTGACTTCAGTATTTTTGTCGTGGACATCAATTCCATTAACGTCGAGGATATGGATTTTAGGTGAGCCATTAAATTTCCTAGAGTCGACAAACTCGAATAATCCTTTTAGGATCACTTGATGTTATCATTCTGAACGATGATTTATCTTTGATCTCATAGAGTCGACATGTTCGTTCGTCAAAGCTGGATCGAGTCACGACTTTATATGCTCGATGATATCTTCGAGGAAGGAGACGATTATGTTATCTTTCCTCCAGAATTTTACGATAATCTTTGGCAGCCCGATCCTTATTTTCTGAATTCAAAAGTCTCCGGTAACTATATCATCAGCTTGCTTTGCTAAGTTATCTCTTTAACACTCATTGCCGATTGACGCTTCGATCAAATTAGCAGTTCGCGTGTAGTACCTGTTTCGAGATATCGTCTTCCATTTGCCATTATTGCTCGCTCGAGTGATTCCTATACTCACGATCTCGTGACAACTGTTAATGCGGCACTACTATCTCGCAGAGATCGCTACCTTAAACCACAAATTCTCATCGGTCACACTCTACAGAAATAAAACCGTCCGATATTCCGCGCGAATGCACGCGATTATAGCATGCCAAATGGAATTCCAGCTTTATCCTATGGACATACAAGTCTGTCCCATCTATGTGGAAAGTTGTAAGTAAGATACCAATGAACTTGCTAAATATTTTATCTCAAATATTACCGAAGGATTTCCTTTGCAGTTTCTTACAATAGTCAAAAGTTACGATTCAGATGGGACGATAGCGGTGTAACAGTGAATCCTGAATTAAAATTGTTACAATATAATATAGGGAAACCAGTTGTTTTCGAAGAGACTACCCATTACATGATGGAAAAGAACGGTAAATTATTATATTTTTTTTCTAAAAATAATTTCGACCATAGGGTAGATTTAGAATTCAATACGACTAGAAAAAAGAAAATGCATTGCATAGAATCAATCGAATGTCGTCTAGGAAATTTCTCAAGGTTGGTGGTTTTTTTCCGATTTGAGAGACAAATAGGGCATCATCTAATACAAACGTTTGCTCCGTCGACGTTAGTCGTAATGTTTTCCTGGTTCAGCTTTTGGTTGGATTTGGATGCTATACCAGGACGTGTCGCTCTTTTAGTAACGAGTATGCTTACTTTGGTGACCATGTTTACTGGCTTGAAAAGTGACATACCTCCGGTTGCCTATGTGAAAGTAAGTACTTGCATGAAAAGGATTTTATTCAAAAACTATATGTTTTCACCGCCAATTAATTTTGTTGAAAGTTTGCATGTTCCTAGACTCATATATAGGTCATCAATTCCCAGCTCTTACTTTCTTGTAAGCTTTGAGGAAATGAAAGAGGAAGAGTTCGACGTACGCATCTTGCAAAATTTTTTAGATACTATAACTTTTGACTAAAAAAAATGTATCAATTTGAGTTTTATGGTAAAAAATCTTAATCGTAAAATTCAAGATTCGTGTTACTAGACTGTTTTAGAAAATTCTGGTAGTTCTCACATCAACGATTATCAACATTTGAAGTAAACGAAAATCGATTGAGTATCAAACAAATATGGATAGTAAAAAGTGTCAATAATTCACTGAAAAATTTAAATATTTTGAAAAAGTTATATCTTTCGAATGTGTCTCTAAACTGTTTGAAGATTTTTAAATTACTAGTGCACTCCACAATTCATATATTAAATGATATACATATTAAACGAATATACAGATTAAACAATGATGATTCAAAAGTAGTCTCAGTATTATTAAAAAAAACTTACGACTTAAAGAACTTAACATTATGTTGCAGATTGTCGAACGTGAAGCTTTTCTACGCAAACTTCGAATAAATTGGGATAGAAAACATATGGTTTTTGAGTAGAGTCCTATTCCTTAACTATTTTCGAAAATGAACGATGTTGATATTTCGTTAGTAAAATGAACTATATTATAAATTAATAATATTATAAATTTCTAGGCACTCGATCTTTGGATGGCTGGTTGCATGATGTTCGTATTTGCTGCTCTGGGAGAATTTGTGATAGTTAAAGTACTTGATTTACATTATCAATGTGTAAGCGATATACAATCGTCAATTGTACCTCGGAGCTTTCAAACGGTTCGTATACGTTTCTCTTCTATTTTTTATACAATTAAAAATATGTTATTTAACATACCACGCATTACGTTGTATTATCACTATTTTACTATATACATATATATGCATATAATATTATTATCGAGCTTTTATTTGTTTGTAATTATTCAGCGTTTGGTTACGACGGACAAAAGCCAAAATTCTGGATTCTGGGATTATGATACCATATATGCAACAAAATCAAAGAACAATCGAGCAGGCAGCAAACATCTTCTACAAACATGTCTTGATCTTGAAACATCGTCTCTATTCCCTTATCGATCACGATCGCAACAAATAGATCGTTATAGCAGAATTGGATTTCCCATTCTTTTTCTTTTATTCGTTATTTTATATTGGCCTATACTTTTGCTCAAGAAAGCAGCATAATATAACAAATTTATTTAATCTGATGTCAATCAACTTTTTTCAGTATTAATTGACTTTATTTTGGCGCACTTAGCATATGTTCACGTTGTTATGATTGCAATCTGTATAAACATGTTTCTATGTAAATTTGTAATTATTACATATACTCTAATGATATAATCCATACATAACGTTGTCTACATAACACTGAATTTTGTTAAATAAAATATATATTAAGAAACATTAAAAATATTTAATACAAAAGAATATACATATATATATATATATATATATATATATATATATATATATATATATATATATGTATGTATATATATATACACATTTACTTCATATATATATTTTTATATACATATCTAAAATCATTATATTCGTATTACTATCAATCGGTATCCATTTCCATTATAGATGAAGTATCAGATGGTCCGTTAATCGTAGCAACACTATCATTTAATTTAGATTTAGCAGCCTTTATTTCTCCCATTCTTTTTACGTAACTTATTGTATATTGATTAAAATCACATCTGCAATAACAAATCATTATAGCGATATTTTTGTGTTGTTGGGTTATATATAATTAAAAAATTTTATTCAACTTACAACGAACTCAAGTCGTCATATTTTCTCTGAATATTCTTTTGCAACATTAATAGTAACGGCATTTGAAATGTTGTGTTCATTTTGTGTCCATGATTAGTTAATATCACTTCTATCCACAAAAGATAAAAATGTATATGCCTTGCTGATTCCAATTCGACTGCTATAAATTTCAATGTCTTCTCTAGATAAATATCGGCCAAATTTCGTACGATCAGTTCAACTAAAATATTAAATATGTATAGAGTATATGATAATACAATTTATTTCATATTTAATATATTAATATAAAATACTCTTACTATTTGTGTATGGAATAGTTTCAATAACTTGTCTTATTAAAGATTTTTCATTCAGTTTCAAGGCCATCATTAACGCTGAAAAATAAAAACAATATGTTAATTATTTTGATTAACATTATAATGACTGATGCATATGTATGTTGCATTTAATAATACGAACCTTGTGTGTATTCCACTTTTGCAAGTGTTTCTTTTATAGTATCAGGAGTGATCTTAAGGTCAAGTTGAAATGGGTCAAATATAAAATCAACATCTAATGAATATATTAGCAAACCTTCAGTTGTTGCTGCTCCCCACGCTTGTCCTAAAAATAATATATTTTGATACCGCAATATAAATTTGAACATATATTAATTGTATTTAATGTTAATTTTACCTGTTGGAGAAAATTGTAAACTAAAGACTCTCACTTCTGGTTTCATACTTCTACTAGCCATATCACCACTTTTAACACCTGGCAAACGTAATGTTACGTTACCACCTTCATTTTCTTCACGTTCTTCGACCAGGGCTAAATTTCCAAATTCAGTCATTTTTCGTCTATTTATAAAATCCTATTTAAAGGAAAAAAAAGACTTTTCGATTAAAGAATGCTATATAAAAACTAAGTAATTAGGAATAATACATACATCTACTGTATCCAAAGATCTGTTTTGTGTAACTTCAAATTTTTTTAAGAGTATTGCTTCTTTAATATTATAAATGCATACGTTTTTAGATTGTCCACCAGCTAATATGCATGAACCATCGGCAGAATAGCACAAAGAAGTAAAAGCTCTAAAAAAATATATCATTTACAATATAGTTTTTAAATTCATAATTACTGAAATCACATTATGACAAAACATATTTACATACTTAGCCTGCAAAGTTTTTTTTGCTGTAATCATATCTATCTCAGATCTACCACTACCTAAATCATTTCTGCCTTCGATACTGCCTGTTTGCATTGCAGTTTTAGAATGGAAAAATGAAATTTGCCCATCTAAAGTAGATACTGCAACTTCCTCGCCGTCAGGTTTGTAGGTAACATATAAACCATCAGCAGTTAATTGTATCGTCTCATGCATAGAACCATTTTCAATAGCATTCCATATTTTTAACGTTTTATCCCAGGAGACCGATACCAATTCTGTGCTCGCAGGACTCGGATTAAAAGCTAAACTTACAACAGGTCCTTCGTGACCACCTAATATCTGAAAAAAGAAATTTATGTAATGGGAGAGTCTTATAATAGTCAAGGTTTTTAATAGATTTTTTAAATTAGACATACCTCTAATAAAGTACCCAGTTTAATACTCCACAAGTAAATATAAAAGAAGTCTTGACCACCTGCTGCAACGAATTCATCACTTGAGTCTATTGCTACACAACTAAATTGTACTGGTCGTGGAGATGTCAAAGTTTTAAAATTTCTATATCTAGTTAGATCATATGCTCTAACGGTTCCATCAAGCGAGGAAGAAATAATAAATCTGCGGTTGTGACTGAACAAAACTCCTGAAATCGCAGATGAATTTTCTTGAAATGTAACTGAACAAAATCCACTCATTGTATTCCACAGCTTTACTTTTCCATCATCACCACCAGTAACAATATATTGTCCATCCGGGCTATATGCCAAACAATTTATATTGTTACTATGTCCTTGTTGTTTCATAGCATATGTTTCACTCTGCCATTCCCAGACCAATAATTGGCCCATATGAGAACATCCTAAAGCTATCCAGTCTCCAGTACAATTCAATGCTATAGACGAAATACCTTGCGCAGAAATACTGGTAAAATAAAAAAGATAAAGTAAAGAAATTTAATTGTAGAATTTAAATTTGAAATAAAGAATATATTTATCTGTTTGCATTTTAAAAACATACTTCAAAGAATGAATCATGTTAACTTCAGGCATTTCATATAAATAGAAGGAACCATTATTAAATCCTACTACTAAAATATGAGTATCTTTATGATATGTAGATGCTGTTAATACTGCATCTTTAGCTTGTTTTCGTACTTCATCTGCTAGGTAATGCCGTGCAATTCTTTTATAACGTAATTTTTTAACCTTTGATTCCATTTCTGTATTCTCTTCTTCATTCTGTTCAGATGTAAGTTCTAAAATATTAAATTTATTAAAATTTTTAATGTAAACATACTAAAGCATTATGTAAAATTTATTAAAATTTTATATTACGTAATTGGACTAATTTGCGCTCTAAATTATTTTGTTGTTTTTCAGTTTTCTCTATTGCTTTATCTGGGTCTATATCATCTTCATCATCACTATCAGTTTTTCTAGCCTTCTTAGTTGGTGGTTCCCATTCCACTAGATCCTCTGGATCAATGGTACATTCCCAAACACATAATTGTCCATTCCTGTTCACAAGTTTTTTAAAGTACTTTGAAATAGTTCATAAAAATATTAGTAAATATATCATTTACACTATACCTGCTAATGGTCGATATATCATAACTATTTTTTTCAAAAAAGCATCCTATTATCATATCAGAATGACAACCAAGTGTAATGGATTTAAAGTTCTCCCATTTCTGTAAACTGTACAATTTTGTAGTAGCATCTTTTGAGCCAATTGCCAAAAGTTTTGAATCGAAAGACCAATCTATGAACGTTGTTTCATCAACAGCTCCATGAAATATCCGTTCCATTATAAATGGATTATATTCTCCTGATTGTAGACCAGGTGCATTAAAAATAAAAACTAGAAAGGTTATAAATAAAGATGTATAAATAATTTAATTATAACGACTATGTATACCATTTATAAAGTATAAGAAAATGGATATTTTCTTTGTCTATGTAATTACCATTATTTTCTTTACAAACTGCAAAATGTTTTCCATCTGGAGAAAATTTTACACATCTGATACGACGTTTAAATCTGTACTTATGTATAACCATCTTACTTATCATACTGATTATATGAGCGTCTCCCTCTACAAATAATTTTTTTTTTAATTATAACCTTATCCTGTCATTTACTAATATCAAACTTATTTTTATATGTTATACCTTCATTAATCGCAATTAACAAATACCCATCTGGAGATATGTCTAGAGCAGTATAATTATATTTGCTTTCTATGGGAAGAGTCAAGGATTTATTGCTGCAATAAAACAATTTTAATGCTAATGAATTTTAAAAATTAATTTCTTAAACATATAATTAATTTTATAACAATATTATTAATTTAAATGATTAATATATTATTTTTATAAACTATAATTATTCTCAAGTACTTACTTCTGTAAATCAAATATAGAGATTTTGTTACCCACTGGACTAATAACAGACGATCCATCAGGAGAAAATATTAAATCTCCCTTGCGATAGACCGTACCAAGTAAATTACTGAACTGTAAAAACAAATAATATCTTATATAAAGTTTGTATCATCTAATAGATTATAGTATTATTAATATTATCAATATTTATCGAGATGTATGTAGTAAAATAAACAACTGAAAATAGGTTAGGAGAAGCTATCTGTATATTAAATTAATATTTTATCCACATATATATCTAATAATAATAAAGCTTTAAAGTTAAAGTCAAATTATACCTTATAAGCAAACTTCATCGTTTTTTCACAAGTTAATATAAAATATAACAAAAAGACTTTGAAGAGCACGTTTATTATGACGTTTAAATTGGTTACACAGTATGCGGCATAGGCGTACTCTACGACTTCCGTTAGAAATTTAGAGATCACGTGTTTAAAACTAAGGCGTCGGCTTGAATACGTAAATTATATATCGACGAATAAAAGATTATTTTTCTCTTTCCCAGAAGCTATAAAAACTATTAGAAAATTGTATATATATATGATATACATATATTATATAATATTTTAATATATAAACAATAAGACGAATGAAACTAATCTTTCTCATAATAATCATTACAATTGGTTTTAGGATAAAGTTTAAAACTTATTATTATTAAACTGAAATAATCGTAATACGATTATCTACTCGTGTTTGCATCTTATTTGTCAATTAAATATTCTCATATTGATGAATAACGAACGTAAAAATGTGTCCTACATTTATCCATATAAGATAACGCATTTGGATTTGATACGTAATAGCGATAAATTTTCTACATTCATTAATCTGATAAGAGAATGACACGATAATTACGCTATTTAAATTGGAAAAGGTAGATAAAGAATCGATATAAAATAAAAAAAACATTGTACGTGTTCGTAAATTTTTTCTGTATATCTTCCGGTCGTACACCAATGTAAAATATTTCAAATATTTCACAATTCTATTATTATACAGAATAAACCGTCGACGATGTGACGAATAGAAATTTTGAAATATATGAAATTGTGTCATGGCAAGAATATATCAGTAAATTAAATTTCTTCAATCGTCTTCAAGTAGGATTTCCAAATATTGCATAGGCGTAGATAAAGAATCGGAAGCGCGCGCGTCACGCGCTTCCAAAATGCAGGCGCATGCGCGATAATAGCTATTTCATGATAATCTAGAGGGAGCTTGTAGAAGTACTTGACGTCATATCGATGAAAAGAGACGGTATCGAGGATTGGTCAATTACTCGGCAGTCTTCGATTCAAGGACCAATCACAATCGAGAATACATTATTCGGTAACTGAACAGCTTCCTCTCACGGTCGTCACTTGTCACATGACCCGCGCTACTGTACGGTAGGCCATATTTGACAGTGGCACTAGTCTAGCGAAGTGAGTGCGTGAAGATCGTTCTTCGTTCGACGGTCCGCGATTCGACAACCTGTGTAAATACTCGCGATCCTACGCATAGAACGAGAGGAGTCTCAGAGACGTAGGAAATTACATAGACATCAAAAAAATATACACGATGAGTTCCGCATTTCCGGAGGGCGCACCCATTTACGGGCCCTTTTTCGGAGTAATGGGCGCTGCCTCTGCCATTATATTTTCCGGTAAGTTTCACAACGATGGTCTACCGTCTGACATCAATCGATCTCCTTCTCGAGACAAAATTATCGATTGTGATGGTATTAAAGAACAACCTGGAATTACTGGAAGGACGATGACGTATGAGAAAACATAATAGAAATGGATTTATCGAGAGGTACGATAAAAGACGGTCGTATTATCGGCCGTACGTGTCCCCGGAAATCTGGTTAAGTCGACGCGCCATTTTATCTACGTAAGGCGCGCAAGATTTGGAGAAAAATCGATCGCTTATTTCCTCAAATCGATGACAAGGTCTTTTCGTCACTTTTTCTTTTAAAACTTGTCACGTTTTCTTTGACAATCGAACGAAATCAAAATTAAATGTAACTAACTGATGAATTGATAGATGGACAGAGCTCAGTTGAACGACGTACGATTGAAACGATACTTATAATATAGGCTCTCTCTCTCTCTCTCTCCCTCTCCCTCTTTCTATCCTCTTTCTCTCTCTATCTTTCTCGTATATCCCTTGTCTCTTTTACTCCTCTTCCCATGCAACGACGAAGACGTATTAGACTCGTTGCTTCGTCCTTTTAACGATAGGAAATGGAAAAATACGACGAGCCTTTTCTGTCTCTCTCTCTCTCTCTCTCTCTCTCTCTCTCTCTCTCTCTCTCTCTCTCTCTCTCTCTCTCTCTCATTTGATTCGCATAGCAACGGCAGAGAGGTTCTAATCTCGGTTAGCTGAAGATGCCAAGGATACGGATTCGATATTCGAAGCGCCATTTTCCTGCGCATGTAGATCGTAGATTTCGTAATGTTCCGAAAACGTGATCCAAAAAGTTCTCTACCAGACAGATTCTATCTCTCTTACTCCTCGTTCGTTCTCTTAATTCTCTTTTCTCTGTATTTATGTATCATCAAAGAAGAGAGGCGCATTTTCCGCGAGGTGGACTTAAATTCTTATTTCGTAACGTTGACCTCGATGGGAGGTACCTGTTTCTTTTTTTCTATTTGCCGATCGTCAACGACGATGACGACGTCGGTCTCGTTGTCGTAGTAGTCATCGTTGTATAGTGTTATCATCGTCGTAATGTCTTCTCGAAAATTTGCGATACCTTTACAAGAAAGACGCCAATGGCTAGAAAAGAATATCTGCTTAAAGAGAGAGAGAGAGAGAGAGAGAGAGAGAGAGAGAGAGAGAGAGAGAGAGAGAGAGAGAGAGAGAGAGAGAGAGAGAGAGAGAGAGAAGGAAGGAAGGAAGGAAGGATAAGTAAGAGAAGGCAATTGAATTTTTCTTTCTGGGAACTAAGCCACGAGCCTCGGCTTCCTATCGAGGAAATCAATACGAATCCCTTTTCTCGTGTGCGCCGAAGTCCTCTTGAATGGACGGCAACACACGAGAAGGATCGAACACGAGGCACGAGTGAGGAGGGAGACACCGGAATACGAATAAAAAGATCTTTATTTTGATTCAAATAGTCCACGGTGTTCTTCAGAAATTCATTACTCATTGTTTCTTCCCTCATTCTTTTTTCTTTTCTTTTTCTTATTCCCATCTTTCCCGTATCTTTTTATGTATCGATTAGTGCATAGTTTACTATGTAACCGATTAGTGCACTAATGTATTCTTTTTCGTTTTCCTTTTTTTTTCTTTTATTTTCTTTCGTGAAAGGTTAGGATATATGAAGTAATAGGAAGGATCAGTATTTTTTGTTTTGTGTTTTTATTTTTTTTATTTTTCATAGAAACAACTCATCTTTTGAATAAAAAATCGGGGGGTCCAGTTGTGCCACGCCCCCCTACTCACGGGACGGGACTTACATGATTATCATGTGACCGCCAACGTGAGACTCATGTGACTACTGCTATCCAGTCTCTCTCTCTCTCTCTCTCTCTGGGCGTAACGTGCTCGTCATCTACACGTTTTTATGTTTTTCTTTTTATTATATTTTTCGGCTTTATACCTTTTTCTATTTCTATTTTTTCTTTTTTCCTATCTCCTTACTTTTTTCTCTTTTTTCTTTTTTTTCCTTTCGACACTTTGCAATCATGCAACATCCTATTTGGAATACTACTCGAAAAATACGAGGTATTCCGTCAAACTATATGCTCGCTCGTCTTTTGGACCCTGCTGATCGATATTCACTACCTACGCGCCTACTGAAACTGTCCTGAATTTGAGAAAGCATTTACGAAATGTAGTGCTTCAACAATGTGATGAATGCCGAGGTACTTTTGATTTTCGATTTAAGTGGATTAAAAACTGTACATGAAAGTAACATTTCATTGTGATCTTCTAGTTATTATTTCCAAATAATGAAAGGAAACAATTTTGTCAAAACTTTTTCTAATGCTATGGAACTATTATTCGAATTATTTGATATTTAATTGGATTTGTTTTATGAAGGAAATTGTACAATATTCTGAATGTGTTAAGTATAAATGGTTGAGGTTATAATTATAATAGCATACATTGATTTTCTTATTTGTAGCTCTGGGAGCAGCTTATGGCACAGCTAAATCAGGTACAGGCATTGCAGCAATGTCTGTTATGAGGCCAGAACTTATTATGAAATCCATCATTCCTGTTGTCATGGCAGGTATTATTGCCATTTATGGTCTGGTAGTGGCGGTTCTTATCGCCGGTAATCTACAAGAACCACCAACCTACACTCTTTATAAGTAAGTACATCCTTTATACTTGTTAATAAAATTATATTCCGCTGTATGCTTTAACCATGATAATATTAGGTTTGATTTTAAGAAATGACTTTATTAGCACCATTAGAAGTAGATGTTTTCATTACTAGTCAAACTAACTAATAATATATTATGATTAGGCTTATATTCAAGATAACAGTTTTTATTTTATATTTTTCATATATAATAAGTATGAAAAATGTTTTTGTTATGGCCAAACTTACATGCAAGGCTATTAAACTTTTCAAACATGTAATATACAAGTAAGGGTTTAATGTTGTAACTATGAATAGATATTATAACTGATAATTCTGCGCATGTTAACGATTAACGAATTTCTTTTCTTTCCTTTTGCTATAGCGGTTTTGTCCACCTGGGTGCTGGCTTAGCCGTAGGTTTTTCTGGTTTAGCTGCAGGATTTGCCATTGGTATTGTGGGAGATGCGGGTGTAAGAGGCACTGCACAACAGCCTCGCCTCTTTGTCGGTATGATCTTAATTCTCATCTTCGCAGAAGTATTGGGTCTCTATGGTCTCATCGTTGCCATCTATTTGTACACAAAATAAACAGCCCGTAGAGGCAAGAATGCAAGACTTGTCGCCTGCAACCAACAACGCTCCCCAACTATTAAATATTGCAACTTGTTTCAACATTTTACTTAATCATATACACACATTACTTCGTTCATACCCGCATCGCCTCACTTGCGCATACTTCTGTAATGTTATATTCAACTCCATATGTTAGAACTCGTGCATTTAACGTCTACACAAATCATAACGTGAAAGATGTATCTATCAGAAGTACTGCGATACAAGCATGGCTGCGGCAACTCGAGACACGAATGATCTAATTGAATGAATTATTTCGATCTTACGAAAGGACGAAATTTAATTAAAAGAAAATGTGAAAATTCACAGGCGACAGGGAATTACATAGAGGAAAAATACCCCATGTCCCACGACGAAACATTTCTCTCACTGTATAGTAATCATTTCTAGCGTAGTTTGACATTGAATTATCAATTAAAATAATCGGCTCTACTGAATGTATAAAGATGAGAATGTTATTCATAAAAGAATACTTAGCACAATTATAATATTAAACGTAATTGAAGTGGCAGTATATACAGCATGCGATAAAGTACGAGGAAACGAAAGTACATTGTTAAGAGGGAAAAAGGCCAACAACAAATGTTTGAATTATTATGCGTGTAAAAGACGGCATAATACACACGGTCGTTGTACAGTGATGGTTCTGTAAAAAAAGAAAAAAAAAATAAAAGAAAAAAAAGAAAAAAAAACAGAATTCGTACAACCGAGAGGATGCAAGGGGGACAAAGAATGGTGCGTTAAGAGAGAGCGAGAGAGAGAGGGAGAGAGAGAGAGAGAGAGAGAGAGAGAGAGAGAGAGAGAGAGAGAGAGAGTCAACGGAAGAAGCGTGAATGTATTAAGTAAATGGAAAAAAATGAAAAAAAAAACAGATATATGATAGTATTAAGTCAATTGAAAAAAGGCTGCTGGACGTGAACGGCATTTTGCACTATCTCTGATCACTGAGCAAAGTGTATTGGGTTATAGCGAAGGCCAGCGATTAACCCAACGGAGAAAAAGAATCGAAATTATTTCGTGCGCTATCCAAAACATTGCATGTTAGTTCGCGATTCGAGGATAGGCACGGAATTATAAAAGTTGACCAACTTTATTATACGTGCCAGCAGAAAAATGACGGTGTTATAAAAAGGAAATAAAAAAAAATTTCGCTTGTCTAAAGAAACGTATTACGAGATAAATGACGGATAAAAAACAATTTGTACATTCCATAATAAGTTCGTTCGTTCAGTGCAGGTGAGCGGGCGCTTGTAACGTTTGTCAAACGCGTGGTCGTTAATCCCTTGTTTGTTCTCTTCTTTTTTCTTTGTTTTGGTTTTCCAATAATAATAACAATACAGCAACACAATGTTAAAGATATACAAAAAAATACATGCTACTTTGGAATGTTAAAAAAAATATTCGCACACACGCTATTTTAATTTGAAGCTTCGCTGAAGGTTCTGCCAATTTCACGAGAGGACAAAGCATCGTAAGAAAATGAAATTATCAAATTTCTTTCCTTCGGACTAATCGTCATGGGAGCTGACGATTAGTTCATAGGTGTATATGGCCTTTCAAAATTGGTCACCGCCACTCCCCTTAACTCCCTCACTGACCGACCAATCAATCAGCCAGCCAGCCAACCAACCAACCAATCATCCAACCAACAACCCTGTGACCTTACATTCGTAGCACGAGATGATGCTGTATTCTAATGACAAATATGAAACGTTACGCCCACTTGCCGTATTCTACATTAATTGTGCAGTATTTTCTACACCTGCGGGAATGAATGATGGGCTCGTTTTAAGTATACATTTAAGGGCATATTTATCGGTAAAAAAAAGAACGTGAAATACGTTTTGAACTTTGGAAGTTAGATAAATAAAAAAAAAAATCCTTCGATGGAGGAATCTTTCAGAGTACAAAGAGAGAAGAGAACTCATGTCCTTTTCTGGAAAATGTACTGATTCTTTGGAGAAAAGAAAAAAAAAATGAACCAAAAGCTTTTATCAGAATCGTTTGATGGAAGGAAACGAACTTTTTGCAAATTCCTAAAATGTTTGTTGTTACAAGGAGAACTGAGGAAAGAATGCGTGATAAAGAACTTGGGTAGTTGATAAAGAAACGAGAGTCGAATAGAGAGATAAAGAGAGAGAAAAAAAAGCAGAAAATAAACTTCAGATCTCGTAAAGAAAAAGCGCTCGGCGAGGAAAAGTGCGAAAACGAGCCGGGGAGGAGCGGTGGTGGGGAATAAGCAAATGAGAGCAAATTGGCACTTCATATTGAAGAATTCAGGCACATCAAAAAAAAGAGAGAGATATGTCAGTTACCTTCCTTATCCTCCCGAACCCCCCTCCATTCCGTATATATATATATATATATATATATACCGTATGTGTATATACATATATTTCTCAAAACAAGATCCACTTTAACACTTTGTTTTAAAACGATCGATTGAAAACAACAAGAAAGATGATACCGAATAATACATATATATGTATCAATTATAGTTTTGTGCGCGTGTGATGTACATACCACTCACAATGCTTCATGCTACTATTACAATTTAGGCTAAATATTAAGTAAGGTATTATTATATACCAAATCTTTTGCGTAGCTCTGTATGAACGAAAAGGGGAGAGAGAGAGAGGGAGAGAGAGAGAGAGAGAGAGAGAGAGAGAGAGAGAGAGAGAGAGAGAGAGAGAGAGAAACGGTAGAATGGGAAAACACACATAGAAGGAAAAAATAAGAAAGAAAATTGCATGCAGTCATATATGTGTATGCGTGCGCGATGCGTGAGAGATGGCGTGCGTGTAAGTCGAGTAAGTAAAAAAATGTGTATGTACGAACCTATGTATGTGTAATTTGTATGATGTATGTATGTATGTATGTATGTATGTATGTAATTTGTATGTGATGTTTGTTTGCGTGTGTAAAGAGAGTTGCGACGAATTTGGTATGAAAGAATAAAAAGTCGAAAAGAAAAAAGATAGGGTGAAATAAAGCATTAGCAGAGGAAGAAATAGAGAGAGAGAGAAAGAGAGAGAGAGACAGAGAGAGAGAGAGAGAGAGAGAGAGGACCGTTGTCACAGCCGCCGCCGCCACCGCCACCGCCGCCACCGCCAACGCCAACGCCATCTCCGCCGCGCTCCCCCTCCCCCATACCCTTACCCTGATTTCTTCCAGTGTTACTTATATAGACTCATTGTTGAGCGAAATGAAAAAAAAGTAATACTGATCAATAATAATAATAATAATTAATAATAACAATAATTAATAATGATAATGATAATGATGATAATTATTATTTATGTTATATAATACGTCCTCGATGTTACAGAAAAAGAAACCGTGTTTAATAAAAATTTTATTTCGACAAACGAACATAAACCGTGATCAATCTAAAAAAATAAAAAAATAAATAAAAGAACAAGAAAAAAATAAATAAAAGAAGAAAACACCATCAAAAGTTTATTTAATTTTCAAAAAATGAATGATAAAATCTAATCTGTTGAGCTAATTGAAATCTATTGTAACGTAATGACTGTTGCAGAAATAACGACATTGAGATATGCATGTATTTCATATATATATATATATATATATATATATATATATATATAAACTATATACATATATATATGTATATGTATATATATGTATGTATATGTACACATATGGTATATAATATATGTTTTTTCATCACTGCCATTCGATTCAGTAAAAAAACAATATGTGCTTTCCACGTTGTAATATCACTGACACGTTTCTTTGTGAGTTTTTTTATTTCATGAAAAATTAGCAATTATATCTTTTTTAGTAGTTACCTTTTGCGTACTATGCAACGCCAATGGAGGGTATTATCGAGCGAGGTTATATATAAATTTTTAATAGATTAAATTGTGATGTTTTGTTTGAGATAATTTATATGATTGTTTTCATTATATTCTTTAGGAAAGGGTGACCGAAAAAAGGGAAAAGAAAAGAAAGAAAAATAAAGAGAAAGAAATCAATGAAAATATTATACAAAGAAATGTGAAAGATGTTCAAAAAACGACATATTTGTCCTTTATTCATTAGACTGTATAAAATATGTTGTTTAGTGTGCGTAGCGGTGCAGTTATTGTGTTTGTGACTGCGCGTGTTATAAGAATAAACAAAATATTTGATGTTGCTGTAATAAAATCTGCTCGTAATGATTCAGATAAAATAATTAACGAATTAAAAGTATACGTCGTCGACGTACAATGCGATCATCATCTTTCCTTTTTCGTTTTCTTTTTTGTTTCTTTTTGTTATTATTTTCGTTCTTCTTTTTGTCATTCGACGAACCATATTTCGTGGAGTTGTTTAGGAATGATTATATAGCACAAACGTTTAACAATGTACATATTATATGATTGTATCGTATAAATTCGTGAATAGATATCGATTTAGACTATAGATCTTCTTTTAGATATTAGCCAAAGATTCGTTGGATTTATAATACGATAGGGTATAATACGGTCGAATTGTTGACTTATTACTTTTTCGTTTATTTTTTTTTAATCAATATTACGAGGGTAATAATTAATCGGATTACTTGTAAGCGTATTTTATAGTACTTTGTACGGTGATATCTCTTTCACGGATGCTCTATGCTTTTTTTCTAGCGACAAATTATATATATATAATATAAATATATATATATATATATATGTGTGTATGTGTGGTCAGAAAGTCACAAGTAAAGAAAAGTGAACAACGGTAGTTGTGCGTCACATTCAACGAACACTATCTCTAGATTCTTTAAATTTATAGAAACGAAAAACCGTTTGCACTCACTATCGTAAAATGACAAAAATGACGTGTATTGTACATGTATTAAAATCATTGTTTTATCTAGATATCTTATACAATATTGTAAACAAAGATCGTATAACGAATACAATATCATACAGATTTAACGATTTCATTCTTATCTTCCTTCTGAGATGTGATTCACCGGAAATTTATTTCGAAGTTATCGGTATTTCCTTTTTAATTGTCATTAGACATAAACGTATAAGCAAAAGTTAAGTATTTTGTTTATCGTCGTTTAGATGTAATATTTCTCTTTATCTTTTAATATCGTTGTTTATTTACTCGGTATCGCTTTTTAATATTACGATTATTTTAAATAAATCACTATTGACCAATATCTAGATTGATATATATAAAACTCGTAAATATTTTTAATGGCAAATACTACAAATAGCGGTCGTCGAAAAATTACGATTTGATGATTTTATCGTTCTAATATTTTATAGTTCTTTCTTATTATCTTTTTATACTTAAATCAATCAATTGGACTTTGAGTACCATCTATCGATAAGCGTGAGTATTTCATTAATTTAAGTGTGCTGTTAATGATAAAATCAATACCTATATATGTGTTTATGAAATTTGTATTTAGGTCTCGAATACAATTTATTTAGATTAAAAAGCTGATCTTGTAAAATATTTATACATTTTTTTCGAATTTTGTTTAGTTATTATATTGAATTTTTGGAAATATTTTATCTACGATCGGTGTATTTTTATCGACAGTTTCAATGCTCCTTGACATTAAAGTAGTGCTCGACAGTTGGTGCTGGGTGTATTAATAGTTAGTTTTGAATTAAAAATTACTATTTTTATTATTACCATCGTGCATAAAAATGATAAAATATTATTAGAGGATTGTATAATACGTATATATACATAAAATTATAGATAAGCAAAAATCAATTTATATTGTTTTATATGTTTATACGTTTTAGTGTTTTAATACCGTTTAAGAAAATATAAAGGAAATCGTAATAGAATTTAAGCTGTATTAAAATATATTGAACTTTTTACTTTTGTTTTATTTTATTATTCATTAGAAGAGTGGGGAAACGTAAAGAGAAAGAGTCGCAACGTCTTCGTATGTTTTACGAAATCTTAGAGTTGCTCACGCACGACACGTATAAATCGTTCGATTATACGAACCGTGACATCCTGCATAATAGTGCTTGACTTTTCGAAGATGTGATTGGATTGATTCGGGTGATAAATCGTTCTCCACTTTCCAGATACCCGTAATTTTCCTACGGAGCGTGTGGACATTATGGCCTTTTCCAGTTCAGGAACAAATTTTTCATTGCTTTCGACGAGCCGAAGAAATGAGTTTTGCATAAGCAATGATTTTTACTCTATATATTCTTTTACGTTTATATATAAAAATTGATTAAAAAATTAGTTAAAATAAATAAAAATTTATTTTGACCATTAATTTATAATAATAATAATAATAATAATAATAATAATAATAATAATAATAATAATAATAATAATAATATTTTTGTAGTTTTCTTAATTTTTAATTTTTTTTTCTTCCTTTATTTTTCTTTTCTTTTTTATTTTTTAGCAAAACGTTTTAAATGTTCGTCACGTGTAAACTCGCATTAATGTAACACGTAAACCTATTCATGTAAGTAGATATAAGTACGTGTATATATATATATATATATATACATATCGAAGAAGAAGAAGAGAGGCTAGTGTAAGAATGCTTTTATCAGTGAGCTGTGATTGGTATTGCCCTATGACCTCTTCCGAGGAATGGCTCCGCCTCTCGTTTACGCAGCGACATGCACGCATTAAAAGAGAGACGAATTTCCTTGCTCGCAGTAAGTAAGTACGCACGCCTGGATAAATATGTCTCTGCGTTGTTTGTCGCCTTTGAAAATCAACATGGCGGTATATTTTTTTCATGGCCGTAAATACCAATTGTTACGATTTTTACGATAAAGATTTTTTACAATTGTTACGGCAGTTTAAAAATCATTCCTTCAAAGTCATTTTCATTATGAGAAAGAATATTGATAGGATTTATATTACATAGATCAGATTTGACATTTGACGTTTGAAAGTATGTAAGCGAAATTTTCGTATCAATTTATTTTTCACGTTATCGTATAAAAATATGTTTGGACATTAGCATGGATTAATTAATTAATGAGTGTATACACTGGTATATATACACGAAGATGCGTGTAATTTGTGCGTGGGTTGCAAAACGAGCAATTGAAACATAACAAACGCACATTACTCCATCAAGGAACGGAAGGCACGGGTCTCGCTTTTCCGGTTGACTTCTCTTTGATCCTTATGAATCGGACTATACTTATTGGTTATTGTCATTAACCCTTAAATGCATGTGGTCGAGAAGTTAAAACATATTGATAAATTCAATGTAATGCAATAAAGTAATGGAAAATAATGTATATGTGCGCGTGTGTGTATGTGTGCGTATTTACTTAATTTTTTATTAACTTTCATAAAAAAATGATTATGATAATGTAACATTTTTTCCATTACTTCCGTTCTCTTTAATAGCTAATACTGTATAATATTATATTGTTTTTAAATTAATATAAGTATTTTAAAACGAGCCAATGCGATTTTAATTAAAAGTATTTTCGAAAAAATCGATTATGTTGACATTTCAGATTAGGATTGTTTCAAAGAAATCATTTTTAAACGGATGTATGTATATTATATACATATTTAAACTGGTTTGCATTGCGAATATAAGAAATCAAAGATTAATTTAAAAGAGTTGAAATATTTTAAATGTATCTATTGAATTTGTAAAATTAAAATGTCTGAATTCTTCGATGATTCATTCATCATTTTTGTAAACATACGTAGTAAATAACAACAGCAACAACAACAACAACAACAACAACAACAACAGCAACGACAACAACAACAACAACAACGACGACGACGACGACGACGACGACGACGACGACGACGACAACAACAACAAGAAAAAAAGAAGAGGAAAGAAATATTTAATTAATCATATCGGAGAACGAAAACTTTCCATGTGAGCTCCATAGGATTTAACTCGATAACATTTATCTTGTATTTCTTGAAAATCATCTATTTTTAAACAAGATTTTGGCTATTTAGCTGATCAAACGCATTTCTCTTCTCGTAAGATCATACGGCAATTATACTGTTTTTAGGAATCGTTATCTTAGAACGATTAGACTTGATAGTTAAAAAGGCGCCTGTTTACTTGATGTTATGTGATGCAATACTGGGTCATACGATGCCGTCGCGTCGCTTCGAGAATGTGCTGCGCATGCATTCGACCGACCGACCGATAAACGACGTTCCTGTAAATTAAATTTTTTTCTTTTCTTTTTTTAACAATAGTAATCTCTTGATAAGTTTGCATCCAATATTAATCAAAATCAAAATAAATCGATCTGATACAACCAATTGAAGTTGTTCCAATGATTTCTGAGTTTAAGAAAAAGTATGCCGAAAGGAAAGCCATTACTTTTCTAGAAAATAATTTTAAAAAATATAAATAATTTATACTGAACTAAGCATGATTTCACGGCATACTGTTCGTTATGAGAACAAAACAAAAAGAAAGAAAAAGAAAAAATCGATTCGATCAGTTTCAATGCAAATATCAATATATACTCACATATAAAAATGATTCGTATAGATAGATATAAAATTTATAATTTATAAACAGTTTTATTTCTCTATTTTTCTTTTTACAAAAGAAAGTTTGTTATATATAAAATAATTCGATAGTTTAAGGTAACTCAGAATTTTAATCATTGCTTACACTTTACACAAAAAATTCCAATCGATAGAAAACAACGAGATAGATACTTACGCACGTACTTACTTACTTATTTACTTTCTTATTTATATAGTATCTTCGAACTTCTTTTTCCAAAGATGGACCGATCGGAAAAGCAAGATTCATCAAAAGAGAAGGGGAATTCATTCATCGTACTGAAATTCATTGACTCGTGGCCTCGATCGGTCTCGATCTGTCTCGATTAAGAGTAGCTATAGATTCTAGGAAATCCCTTATCTCTCTTTCTCTCTCTCTCTCTCTCTCTCTCTCTCTCTCTCCTTTCTTAATCTCTCTTTCTCTCTCTTTCCTCTCTCTCCTTTCGTAATCTCTCTCTCTCTCTCTCTTTCCTTTCGTAATCTCTCTCTCTCTCTCTCTCTCTCTCTCTCTCTTTCTCTGTATATCTGTCTTTCTGTCTGTCTGTCTCTTTCGTACTATCAAATAAGTAGTTATGCTCTGCGTGCTCACTCTGTCGACACGAGCGAGAACATTAAAGTTGAAAATTATTATTATCGATAGAAGCGACGAAGGAGAGTCTTGTGTGTGCGAAGGACCGAGATATAATAAGGTCAGACGGCGAGGTTATCGGTACCAAACCGGGGTGACCGTATCTTCTTCGAGCGAGGGAAACGATAAAACGGAATATATATCGAAGAGGCATGCTCTGTACTTCGCGCTGGAGTTGCTCCAAATCTCGATCACGATCCGTAGAAGCCATTTGAAGGAAAAAGAGAGAGAGAGAGGGAGAAAGAGTGGCAAAGGATAGTCTTCAACGATTCATTTTTCTTTTCGTTGAAGTAGTAGAAGAAGTAGAAGAAGAAGTAGAAGAAGAAGAAGTAGTAGTAGAAGAAGAAGAAGAAGTAGTAGTAGAAGAAGAAGAAGTAGAAGAATAAGAAGAAGAAGTAGTGGAAGAAAAAGAAGAAGAAGTAGTAGTAGAAGAAGAAGAAGTAGTAGAAGAAGAAGTAGTAGAAGAAGAAGTAGTAGAAGAAGAAGTAGTAGAAGAAGAAGAAGTAGTAGAAGAAGATGAAGAGATGGAAACGTGTACATATGGGTTCTCGCGAAAGCAACGATTAATTTCGATTGAACCGGATGCACTCTCTCTCTCTCTCTCTTTCTTTCTCTCTCTTTCTCTATCTATCTCTGAATGAGAAGCACGAGTCGTGGCTGTCACCGTGGTCTTAAGTGCGCTTTGTTTACGGGATGGAGAAAAGAAGGACGATTTTGGAAAGGAGCCAAGCCGATGCACGATCTCGAATGAAAGACAGAAGCCGCCCTCTCTCTCTTTCTTTTTCTTTTTTCTCTCCCTTTCTTTTCTCTCTCTCTCTCTCTCTCTCTCTCTCTCTCTTTCTCTCTCTCTCTTTCTCTTTTTCTTTACTTCTTTCTCTATCTATCTATCTTCTTCTTTCTTTCTTTTTCTACGTTAGTCTCACTCCATCCATTCCATCCACTCCTTCCATTCTACGTGCCAACTTAGATTTATCGAAATTCTAAGCATCCAGCATCGAACACGGGTGACGACTACCGGTGATCCTTTTTAAGGCCGATAGGAGCCACCGTTTTTGCTTTTCCATGCATGCTCGCCGCACACCGAGGCCCGTCCCCGTCGTGATTTATCCGCGATTTATGCATGCACCCGAATAGAAAGAGAAAGAGGGAGAGAGAGAGAGAGAGAGAGAGAGAGAGAGAGGGAGAGAGAGAGAGAGAGAGAGAGAGCGTGAGAGTAACCCTCGACCAAAAGCGAATACGTCGAGGAATATTTCGTGATCCTCGCCTTCGAAGCCGATCACGAAATAATTCTCCTTATTGTTATTGTCTTAGTTGTAGTTTTACCTGTAGTTGCTTCATTTTATTTAAAATTATTCTTGTTGTTGCTTTTTATTTTCTCTTTTCTTTTTTTTTACGAAGTTAATATTCCTCGACAGTTTGCTTGGTCTTAGCAAATCATCTCTCTCTCTCTCTCTCTTTCTCTCTGTTGCTTACTTGATGAAAAGTAGGATTACGAAGGGACCGAGGAGGACTTGTGATAATGTTCAACGATCGGTTCGATCGATCGAATCCCTTGGTTTAAAGAGAGAACGGTATAGGATAGGATAGGGTCGGTAAATCAAAGGGAATCGCCCAAAGCAATTTCATTTGGAGTCAAGGTCATCGATCGTTTCGTTTCTCTCTCTCTCTCTGTCTCTCTCTTCTTCTTCATCTCGAACACTTCCCATCAGCCGTTCGCCATCTTGGAAACCAAAGAGACCGACCTTTTAAGACTACGCGCCATCTTTCTTTATTTTTTTTTAATTCTTTTCTTTTTTCTTTTTCTTTTTTTTTTCTTTCTTTTCGAATACCTTGGCTTCTATCTCTGTCTTATGTCTCTCTCTCTCTCTCTCTCTCTCTCTCTCTCTCTCTCTCTCTTTCTCTTCTCTCTTTCTCTCTTTCCCTCTCTCTATCTCTCTCTCTCTCTCTCTCTCTCTCTCTCTCTCTCTTTCTCTTCTCTCTTTCTCTCTTTCCCTCTCTCTATCTCTCTTCTCTCTCTCTCTCTCTCTCTCTCTCTCTCTCTCTCTCTTCCATTCTTCTCTTTCTCGAGAAGCATTCCTGCACGAGCGTATTTCAATATAAACAATTGGCGAGCGAATTTTCCCCGACGCGAGCGGCAGTGATTTCTGGCCGACGTGATGGCGATGCCTCTGTCTGCGATCGCGACCCCGTGTACCCTCGTAAAGTTACTCCTTTCGAGTTTCTTCCTCTCTGAAGGAGACTAATCTTTTCTTTTTCTTTTCCTTTTTTTCTTTTTTTCTTTTTCAGTCTCTTTTACATCCATCCACTTTATCCCGGTCTCTTGTCCTCTATTTCTCTCTCTCCTTCTCTCTCTCTCTCTCTCTCTCTCTTTTTGTCCTCTACTTTTCGCTTTCTTTTCATTTCAAAGCTACTCACCAGTTCGAAGAAAGTTCGGCCTCTCGAAACGCGAATTGAATTTTATCCTTTTTGAAAAAGATACCTCCTTCTTGGTCCTCTATCATGAACGTACCCATGTAAGTATGCACCTAAAATTCCTATATCTATCATTCAGTGACGATTGGCAGATCTTCGATATAATATATGTTTATTCTTTGTGATTTTTCATATATATATATTTCTTTATATATTCGTATTTATATATTTATACTTTTTTTTTATGTATATATATATATATATATATATATATATATATATATATATTAAGTATGTACACGTTTTATACAAAAATTTTTTACGCTTCTTTATACATTAACTATGTATAGAATGTAAGTGTATGTGTCGCATTTGTGTATATGTATGTGTTTGTTTATGTGTGCCGGTATGCATGTATGTCTTATGTATATTTCTCTCTCTCTCTCTCTCTCTCTCTCTCTCTCTCTCTCTCTCTCTCTCTCTCTCTCTCTCTATGTCTCTCTTTTACGTCGTTCGTGCGATCCAGACGGCAATCAAGATCATTTGCGCTTACGTAAGATATAATTATAATACACTTTTTTCTGAGTTTCACATTTGCGAGCAAAGCGTCTTCGTATTTTGGCGGATGTCTCGAGAGAGATCCCTACGTACTTACTTACATATGTATTTCGGCATTTGAAATCGTATTTTATAAACAGGCCCATATCCTCGTCCTCTGTTAATTAATCGTGATCACATTATAACACATTCCTAGTACATATTTATAATTATCACTTAACATTAGAAATGATATTTAAGTACTCGAAAGTAATAGTACGTTGCGTTATCTGCGGGAAAGAAAAAGAAAATATAAATGTATGTACGCGCGAGCAATTATATATGTTTGTGTGTGTGTGTGTGTGTGTACGTGCACGCGCGCGCGTTTGTGTATATGTGTTAGTATATGCCTATCGTTTTCTCGCAAAGTAAAAAAGAATAGACGAAAACTTTTCCTCTAGTACCTATCTCGCGACTTTTTTTTCACGTCGAATTTCTCTCGAGACAGAAACGCCGTCCGTTAAAAAAAAAAAAAAGAATTGATTCTTTTTGTTCCATTATTTCTCCCATCCCTTGTTGTTTTTGTTCCGTCTCTTTCTTCTTTTTCATCTTCCTCTTCTTCTTTCTCTTCTTCTTTCTCTTCTTCTTCGTTGTTGTCATCACGTTCTTCTAGAAACGACCGCTCTCTTTAAAAATATTAGAAATTATCCCATATACCCCCTAGGTGCTCAACTAACTAGCTCGACAATTGCCACATTTACTATTTTTAAATGTAGTAATCAAATATTTTTCCTTAATATCATTAGACAACCCTATACAACGCGATGATTTCTTTCTTTCGGGTATATTATACAATATTTATAAAATAGAAAAAAGCACCGTCTCAAAAGAGTTCGATTTCAATTTTGACGTACATATATATATATATATATATATATATATATATATATCACATTATTTTATAACGTTTATCTATCTTTTTTTTTCTCTTTTAACATACATGCCAACATACACGTACACACACACACACACACACACACACACATACACACACACACCGTTTTCTCTCTTTTTGTCTCACTCGCACACAAATATTTGCTCGTACGTAAAGCTCGAGTAAACATTTTCTCTTTCTTGTTCTTCACTCTTTCTCTTTCTCTTTCTCTCTTTCTGGGTCCGATATTAACGTATTGATGACTTATCAAAAAAGACGCAGAGCTATGACGGGTGACTTCGAATGTTCTTGAATTAAAAATATATTTCATGCATCTTGTCGAGTTTTTGCTCCTGGACGCTTCGAACATTTCTATATCTTTCTAGTTGAATTTTAGAACACTCTTTCTATCTCTCACTCTCTCTCTTTCTCTCGCTCGCTCTCTCTCTCTCTCTCTCTCTCTCTCACTCTCTCTCTCTCTCTCTCTCTCTTTCTTTTCTTTTTTTTTAGATATTTGCCAGTCACCGGGTACGTTGATTTATCTAAAAAAAGAAAAGCGTTTACAGCCGACGCGGCAACGGTTCAAAGAATGTTGAAATATCGAGAGTGACAAGTTCGATCGTTAAATAAAAACGAGAAAAGTGAAAAGAAAAAAAAATATTAAATACCCGAATGCTTTTATTCTACTTTATTACGTGAGAAGAACCGTCGTCGTGGCGGATATCGCGATGGCACTGAACAGGCGCTCGCTCGTTAATTAAATTCGCTATTTTCTTTCCCTCTTTCTCTCTCTCTCTCTCTCTCTCTTTCTATATATATATATATATATATATATATATATATATATATATATATATATATATATATATATATATATATATCTTTCGCTCGCTCTCGCTCTTTATCTCACCAATTTAAGTAAAATCTCCCAAAACGTACAAATACCATATTTACAATCATCGTATGTTCGTTGGGTTGCTCTGATTGTTTTTGTGATGTTAAAAAAAAAAAAAAAGAAAAAATAGAAAGAAAGGAAGAAAGAAAAAACAAATTAAGAAAAAAGAGTCCAACGTATATCGTTTACGTTCTTAATTATTAAATAAATCATAAAGTCGAAGATAATTAAAATCATTTAATAATTAATCCTTATCGTGCTACGTCGCGTTACATCACCTGAAGATTGCATCTTGTCTATCTCTTGCGTTTTAACACTTAATAACAAAATTAAAATATATATCGTCGTCATCATCGCTACATATATATATATATATATATATATATATATATACATATATATATATATATATATATATATACACATATATATGTAGATGTATGTATGTATGTATATATATATATATATAAACAATTTACAAAAAATTTATAATTTATATTTATTACAATGTACTAAAGAAACATTGGTACGCAGTTTAACAATTTTTCCATATTTTTATAATATTCAGTTAATTACAATTTTTATTCAAATGCAATTTTTATCATAACCCTCTCCAAAGGATAACGATCGAGTAATATCAAATGAAATGAGTAAATAGCAACGGGGAGATAAGAAAAACGAGTATTTATGTGGGTTGTTATTAACGGAAATAAGTTAATTCCAAAAGAAAAACAAAATAGTAAATATATAAGGACAACGCAAAAGAAGGAAGCTCTGGGCGCAAATAAGAACATAATAAAGGAGGAGAAAAAAGAGAGAAAGAGAGAGAGAGAGAAAGAGAGAGAGAGAGAGAGAGAGAGAGAGAGAGAGAATGATCCCAAAGATCTGATAATAAGTAGACAATTTCGAAGGACTGAAAATGATTCAAATGAAATAGAAAATTGCTCTTTGCAGAACTACACTTTCCGAATAACAAAATCCTTTAGTAGAATAATATATAGTGGGAGAGAGAGGGAGAGAAAGATAGATAGATAGGTAGGTAGATAGATAGATAGATAGAGAGAGAGAGAGAGAGAGAGAGAGAGAGAGAGAGAGAGAGAGAGAGAGAGAGAGAGAGAGAGAGAGAGAGAGAGATTTCATAGAACACGTCAAGACGAAGAATGACTAAGGTTTCTGGCATGACTCGACCTAACGGCGAGTACTCAACGCAAAGATCGATTCCTCGAGATAACACCGCGAAAAGATCTTTTCTCTAGCGCGCTGCGCTTTCTTAACTCTGCCGTTGCTCGATTATAAATGCTAATTTATGATTTCCTCGCGTCACCTCTTTTTCTCTTTCTCTCTCATTCTCTCTATTTCTATCTCTATCTTTCTCTCTCCTCTTTAATTCTGTGATATACACCGTACAGTCATACGTATCACGGCCAGATTTGACTTTTATCCCTATCTCATTCTCTTCTTAACTCGATCATTTTAAAATGTGTGTGTGTGTATGAGAGAGAGAGAGAGAGAGAGAGAGAGAGAGAGAGAGAGAGAGAGAAAAGGAGAAAGAGAGTGTTAACGGTGTTCCTAGATGCTGTCGGGCCACTAACTTGGCGCCTCTGATTTTCTTCTCCGACAACGTCTTCATTACGTCTATCTTTCCTCTTCTTTTACAACGATGTTTTCTCCTTCTTCTTTTTCTTCTTTCTTTCTTCTTCTTCTTCTCTTTTTCTTCTTCTTGTTTCTCCTCTTTCTTCCTTCGACTTTCATCAGCAGTAACTTTCGTCCTCTTGCGTTTCTAATCGACGACGATGCTGAATAAGATCAACCCACGATCGAATAAATTTCGTTGATGATTTCAAAGAAATTCAAAGGATTCGATTTCCTTCTCGTTGATCGCCGAGCTAAGTGTCGAGGTAAGATGGCGACGATGATGATGATATTATGCGGAAGCTAGCTGCCGCCAAACAGAGTGTCACATCGGAGACATGTAAGGCCAATTGAAGCTGCTACCACTGAGCAACATATCTCTGATGAGCGTCTCGATCGGCGTCTTGCCAACCAAACGGACAAAGAACAGTTGCTCGATCACCTGCGAGGATACGGTCCTCAACGATGGTAATCGTAACAAGAGTTTGCCGAACCTCGTTGGTTGATTCGGATATTGGGTCCTACAGTACTCCTCGAGGGCACACTGGGATTTCTCTTGAAGGGATTCGATGTGAGCCACGTCGGAGAGTCCGCAGGCATCTATAGAGAAGAACAGAAAGAAAAAAATATGATCAAATTAAAGAGTGATTTTGGAAATTTTTTCTTTATCTTTTCTTTTTTAAGTAGTTGAGCGATTTTGGCTTAATGTCAAAACAGTCCCATCGAACAAATTGATCGGATTAAAACTTTTTCCGAAAAATAACAAGACAAAGGTATGCATATATCATATAAACAATTGATAATTCTTGAAGAATAATTATTGATCAATACTAGGATAATAATTAGAGTGATTAAACACACACACACACACACACATATAGTATACATATAATTACATTAAAAATACTTGTTATAATTATATAATTTTTTCTAAATCATACGTCTGGGTTGGTTCTCATTGAGAATGTAGATATAGAAACTAAGCTATGATTCGATAACGGAAACGAGGACGGACAGTTATAAGATAGGAGCGAGAGAGATAGAGATAGAGATAGAGATGGAGAGAAAGAGAGAGAGAGAGAGAGAGAGAGAGAGAGAGAGAGAGAATCTCCGGCACAGCACGGGGGTAGTATTTCAAGGGCCTCATGGGGTTGCCGCGAAAGCTGCCCTCGGGCCACCAGACACGCAGTCAAATGAGACTCGGATGTTGGAATGCGAGCCAACTAGCGGAGAGGAGAGGAAAGACCGAGCAAGCAGGAGAGAGAGAGAGAGAGAGAGAGAGAGAGAGAGAGAGAGAAAGTCTCTCACGCTGCCCGTGCAAATGTCAGACTAATCACGTGGGGTGTCCTCTTGTTTCAACGTGGCGCTCCTCGGGAAACGCGCGAGCGCGATAATCCGCACTATTGTTTTGCTGCGCTGAAAATTCATCTTCTCTTTCAGCAGCATAACGTTTCGCTCTTATACCTACACGTCCTCGTCCTTTCTATGTCTATCCTGATCTCTTTCTCTCACTCTCTCTCTCTCTCTCTTCATCGTACGTGAGAGCTGGTTTTTCAAAAAAGAGAAACCGCTCGTCATAGAGGAAAAGTAAAAACGTTCGTTTCGTTTCATGATTCTTCTTCTCTCTCTCTCTCTCTCTCTCTCTCGCATTCACTCCTTCTTCCTTGCTGCATTACCGGTAGTTTTTTGATCGTATATAGTCAAGCTAGGTAAAGCTCTACAAGTTCGTTAGCGCGTATTCTCGTTTTGATGTACTTAAATGTATCGTATTATGGATTGTAGTAAGTCCCGCATATCGAATTATTTGTTATGAATTATTATCGTCGTTCTAACATGATGAGGTTAACGGCCCTTGTTATGGGTTAAGATTATTTTATTCGTTTTGAAATATTAATTAAAGAAGTCATTAATTTTTTATACTTTATGATATGATATTGTATATATACATATGTATGTATACATTCATACATACATACATACATAAAAGAGAAAATACCACTAATGTCATATATTGACATGCGTAAAAAAGTTTTCAATCGAATTAAATCCGATGATAAATGTTAAGCTATATTTCTCAAGTGTCTCACGACGAATAGACGTTTATCCTACCTTTAAAACCGTTTCAAAGACAATAGATTTGACTTTTTGAAAGGTCGTAATTGAACATGATCATTATTGATTACGCCTCGCGTGAAACACGTAAAGTTGTATTAGTTGAGTTAGATGAAATTTGGTCTTTAAATTTTGATAAAACAAAACAAAAAAAAAAGGAAAGAAAGAAAACGCGATAGAGGAATGTTCTAAGAGCTCCCCTTTTTTTCTTTTTTGGGTAACATTACGAATTCGTTGAGGCTAAAAGCGCGTTTCGTCTCTTCCCATTTCATTATCGCGACTCCAAGAGTGTTTCCGTGAAATGAGAGAGTGAACGAGAGAAAAAGAGAGAGAGAGAGAGAGAGAGATATCTACTGTCGAAGAACACGAGGAGAGACGAGAAATCGTTTTATCGAGGAAGACCACGATGGTACAATACGCGTGGAAAATCAGGGGAGCGGCCAATATGTGTAAATCGGCCTTGCTGGGTAGTTTAGTCATCGTACGACATACACGTATACACGTATAGACATAGAGAGACATGTACACACAGATACATATACATACTATGAGATAGGGCCGAGGGTGGAGAGCTTTTTGCGGTCCCGATGGAACAAAACGTCATTTCGCGTTGCCGCCCCGTAATGCCTCTAGTCTTCTCTACCACTCACATACATGTATTGTGTGTGTGTGTGTGTGTGTGTGTCTATGTGTTGGTGTGCGGTAGGACCGACCGCGACACAGAAGCTATAGGCGGATTCCTTTGTGGCGGCCACGTGCGCGTAATGGGCCATTACGCGTACGTATGGAAATAATGCGATTTGCATTTCGAAACGAAGCGTTCTATGCATCCTTCGTGTGCGGAAACCAGAATCTTCTTCTTTCCTTCCCTTTTTCTCTTTTTTTTTTTTGTTTTTCTCTTCCTCTCCTACCCTTCTTCTTTCTCTTCTTGCTGCTCCTCCTCTTTTTATTTTCTAAGTATGACTATCTTGCGTTATAATTATTAACTAGTTGTTGTTAATGTGGGTACAATATCGAACTTCATCGAGCTAATCATTCTCGTTCACTTATCTTCCGTTCGAATGTCTTTCTATCTTTATTCTTTTCTATTTGCACGCCGTTACATTTTTACAAGTCAAGTATATTATTCGTTAGTGTGTATTACGATAAACGTAAATATCGATGGAATTTCAACGCATCTCTCACGTTTCATTGGTACGTTTGAAAACACGTGAAAACGACCTCGACAAATTTGAATAATTCGAAGGAGAACGTGTAATGCGATGAGACGATCGTAGAAATATTGGTAATAAAGTCAATCGGGAATTCTTTATAGAGTTTACTAATCATCGTCGCCAATGTCGTTTTGTTCTCTCAATTATGAAGAAGAGGAGAAAGACGCCATTTTTATGGCCGGAGACATCGTAGCGTACGAGCAATGAAATTACCGTTAAGATCGAAGAAGGGCGGCGGAGGGGAGGAGGAGGAGGTGGGTAAAGGAGCAAAAGATAAAGAGAGAGAGAGAGAGAGAGAGAGAAAAAGAATGACGATAATGATAATGATGATGACGATGACAATGATGATGATGATGATGATGATGATGATGATGATGATGGTGCCATGTTCAATTTAGGAGTCGAGGCGAGTCGATGTATTAGTTTCATTCGCGATCGACGAGTAGTTCAATTAAAGGAGACCGCAAGGAATCCGCCAACGCGCGACCAATAAACAAACCGTCGGATTGGCCTATCCAATGTCGTCAGCGCCAATTCACCGCATCAATTCGAATAATGCCGTTGAGTGGCGTCTCGTTCTCCCTCTACTTCTCTATCCCGCTCTTATTTTTTTCTCCTCTTCCTTACTATTCCTTTTTCTTACGTACGTACGTACGTACGTACGTACTTACATATACTTCTCCCTTTATTCAGTCTTCTCATTTGCCGCTTGCACGCGTTAAACGCTAAATGCCCTGGCGCCTTGTTGATCGAGCACCATCGTAAATTAACCAATCTCAAACCTCTAGGCGCTCTCCTCTTCCTCCTTCTTGTTCTTCATTCCTCGGAGAGCTCTTCTTTCATTCGGATTTTTATTTTGTGTGTGTGTGTGTGTGTGCGTGTGTGTGTGCGTTTGCGTGTACGCGCGCGCGTGATTCTCTTTTTTTTTTTTTTTTTTTTTTTAATATTTTATTACTGACCACCTACGTGATTAATTCTCTTTTATTTTGTTCAAATTAAAAGTTCCGAGAGATTTCGAAACGTCACAGTATTATAAATAATGTCCTCGAAGTGGATAGAAAATTATTCGTTCATAGAAGTGTTGTTTTAATGAAAATCATATTGATGCAGCTTGTTGAAAATTATTTTTGATTACGAAATTCGGTTAGAATCGTTCGGGTGCAATGTCCGATTAACATCATTTTTATCTAAAGTTCAATGTAAATCATTTTCTTGTTCGTTTTTTTAATAACGTTCTCGAAGGATTAAAAAAAAGAAAACAAAAATATCGATTTATATCGAGAGATACGCGAGTATTTGAGCGGCGTTCGACGTTTTCTATGGATTTTGAACTCTCTCTCTTTCTCTCTCTCTCTCTCTCTCTCTGTTTCTCTTTTTCCTTCTCTCTTTCTGTCTTTACTTTCCCGGTTAATTACGTACGTTCTTGTTGGAGGAGTTATTTACGTTGATACGAAGATAACGGTATCGAATGGCGCTTCTTCAAACGTTTCCACAGCCGATATATACGACTCGCTCGTTCGCTTTTCTGCGTCGTTCAAGAACTCCTATCGAGCTTGTCACCCTTAACGAACTCGACGATCCCGATTACTTTGAGATTTCTCGCACGCGATTTATATCGATTGCTTGTGCGAGTCGAGGGACTTTAAACGAATCCTATGAGTCTACGATCTTCCTTAGAAAATAGCAATAAATAAAAAATATTAAAGTTATGAGCTGTAATCAGTGAATTGTAAATCTAAATGTTTTCTTTCGAATTTTTAAAAAGAAGATAAAATGTTATTGTATAGCATAAAGATAATATATATCGCGTTTCATATTACGTATTATATTGAAAATATTATTTATTTGGTATTAGATAAATCGATATTTTAATCGTTCCTATAAACTATCAAAATACAAGTATAACCATCCGAATAAATATATGTATATCTGTGTGATTAAAAAATATTTTGTATAATTAAATAATGGTTACATTGATTATTTCAACATACAAATAATATATAAGAAAGATTTTTGAGAAAAATAAAATATCTGATAAAAGATTAAGTATTAAATAAAAATTATCGCTTTATTCCTTCTACTATTATGTGTAATAATTTCGTTACTTTCACTTTTCCCGTTAAGCTTTCAAATGACATTACAATTATCATCAATTATTTTTCAATATTTTAATCTTGTGAACAAATGTCATAAAAAAAAAAAAAAAAAGAATAGAACGAAGGAGATGAACGAAAAAAGAAGAAAACAGAAAAATAAGAAAAAGACGAAGAAAGAAGAGGACAAATCTTCGACGACGGAAACTTCGATCTTCCATCTCCGACACGATAATCCGAAAGAATATGTACATCCTACTGGTAATCTCTATGGTGCGGGAGGTGGTTGAAAGGGGAGAACGGTAGGATAGCAGGCAGAAAATCGTCGGTTCAGCAGAAGCTTCCTAAGAAAGCCAGGACGAGGATGAGAAAGAACTCGACAATGCAAAAGACGGTAAGACTCTATAGAAACGTCGTGTACGTACGTAAAACTTCTCTGTAGCTCGATTTGCGATTTCCTTCGTAGATACATACATACTAGACGTACACACATATCTAACATACAAAGACATAAAGAGAGAGAAAGAGAGGGAGAGAGAGAGAGAAAGAGAGGGAGAGAGAGAGAGAGAGAGAGAGAGAGAGAGAGAGAGAGAGAGAAATAGAAGGGGTAGTAATATATAGGTATCTATATGTAAGAGAGAAAGAGAGACGAAAGTCGCGATACGGTGTCTGTGAAATCACGAAGTGGGGAATCTCTACCGAGAAGAAGGTGTCCGCGTCTCTCCTTCTTTCAATGTATGCACGCGTACAAATAAGGCGTCCGGAGGAGACAAATGACGCGGAGAGGGATCAGCGTGGCCCGACACAAAGCATCCCCTGAGCACCCTTCCCGAGTCGGAGGTGACGTCACTGACAATGGAAGGTCGAGCTGTGATTAAAGATCGAGAGACTCCGTAAAAACTCCTTGAAAAGTGCCGTGGAGGTGGTGGAGGAGGATGACTACGAGAGAGAGAGAGAGAGAAAGAGAGAGAGAGAGAGAGGGGAGGGGGGGACAGGCGGACCTACCGGCGTGAAATATTGCCTCCGTGCCACCCGACAGCTATATGACATTTCCGAAGGGCATGGAAGAATTCTCGCAACTCTCTCTCTCTCTCTCTCTCTCTCTCTCTCTCTCTCTCTCTCTTTCTCTCTGTCTCTTTCTCTTTCAGACTCAATCTCTGGTATTCTTTGCCTCCCACTCTCCACATTTTATTCCCGGATAACCTTCCCTTCATCGTCTTCGACTTTCTTCCTCTTCCATTTTTTCTTTTCTTTTTTTCTTCTTTTTTTCCACGACTTCGATTAATTTCGAATGAAAACGCTCGAAACATTCTGCTCGTTAAGCCGAACTATCTCTCTCTCTCTCTCTCTCTCTCTCTCTCTCTCTCTCTCTCTCTCTCTACCTCTCTCTCACTCTTTATTTCTGCCGAGGTGAGGATTAGCTCGAAGTGAATCAGCGTGATACCGGAAGGGGGATGTGGGGTGCGAGGATTCGTCGAGTATCACGACAAGAAGAAGTCCTAGTGAAAATAAGGAAAGATGGAGGCCGTCGTGCAAAGAGTAAGCGACCGCGAGAATGAGAGAGAGAGAGAGAGAGAGAGAGAGAGAGAGAGAGAGAGCAAGGAAGTTCATTACGATCGTCCGTAGGCCACGATCGCGCCTTGATAACTCCTGATTACGGCGAGGGATACGCGCGCTCACGAGGTATAATTTACCGTGCTTAATTCGCGTCTTGTAACAGGTGACTTACATTAATGGCTTCTATCTCTCCCGCGGACCGTGCGCGCGAGCATGCCGGACTCGTCGGCGAGAAAGAGAAGAAGAAGAAGAAGAAGAAGAAGAAGAAGAAGAAGAAAAGGTGGAAAAGGAGAAGAAGGTGGTGGTGCTGTTGGTGAAGGAGGAAGAGGTGATGGAGGAGGAAGAGAAGGAAGAGAAGGAGGGAGAGGAGGAGAAGGAGGAGGAGGAGGAGGAGGAAGAGGAGGTAGAAGTTGCTTTATCGCTCGTCTCAACTCCGAAGAACGGGAATCCTCGCGATCTGTGCACCTTTCGAGTTTTATCCTTCGCTACGGTGAGTGGTTAATTTCGCATCGAACGAAAGTCCTTTCAAGCGAACTGGATAACGGAAATGTCCATGTCATCGTTCTCATATTTAAACGTAATCGCCTCGATGCTTTTTTCTGACTAATAAATTCGATTAAAAGATCGAGAAAACGTATCAAGAAATTGATATTAGACGATGTAAGGTCATTTCAAGACAAATCTTTTTATTTTTTCCATTTTAGTTCCGAGTTTAATAATTAGTTTTGTTTTTCTTTTAAATTCCTTGAATCCATTTTTGGAAATAAATCGTCAGAAAGTTGATTAATTTGATTTATTTTGAAATGCTTCGGTATCGAGAGAAAGTTAACGAATAAGAGAGTTTAATGCGTTTGGATAAAAAGTATTGGAATAACGTTAAGAACGTATATACGCGTTAATCGTATCATAAATTCAACGCGGTTTGTTAATTTCCACGTATCGTAATGGCCGTCGTAAAGGTGACAACAAGAAGGCCATCGGCGGTTTGCTTGAAAAATGACGTAGACTGTTAAAGGCGAACAGGAGCATGTCGATCGTGCGTCGCTTCGATTTACGTTCCTCGTTTTTGTCGAGTTCTTGCGACAGAGAAGGAACGATAATTATCGGCTTGAGTACTCAACAACCTGACGACCGATTCCTCGACCATAAGTTAATAAATGCATAAATGTCGATCGACGGACGACGGACGTTAAATCGTGTACAGGGGAAAAAAGATCTAGGCGAACGACTTGTTTAAAGTTTCGAAATAAAATACAACGATGATTATCTATCTATCTACCTACCTACCTACCTACCTATCTATTTATCTATCTATCTATTTCCTTCTCCAATGTTTATTCTGTTTCGAAATGATTCGGTTGGAACTTAGGTGCAATGAAAATACACGTTTTTTTTCGAGAAATAATATCCCGTATGTTATCAAATTAATCAAACCTTTCTTATATACATATATATATATATATATATATACTTTTCCAAATGAATTTATTTTCTAATTTTCTTCTAACTGTTTCATTTTTTTTAACTCGATCTTACATATATAGATCTTATATCAGTGTCTTATTTATCGATTTATTCCTTTGCATTTCTTTCCTTCTGACTTTCTGAATTACATTGCAAAATAGTATCTTTCTCTCTCTCTCTTTCCCCCCTCTCTTATCTCTTATCTTCTCCATTTTCTTGCCGGAATTTCTCATTTGAATATCATAGGACCGATCAATTCTCACTCTTCTTGTTTGAAAGCGTCTCAACGACCGACCGGTCGGAGATTATCCAATAAAAGTGCTTCTACGCAGGCAATTATGAGATTTTGATGTACGTCTGGGCGCCTCGAACTTCCTCCTGAATGAAACTCCACTCAAGTCAAAGTGGGAAGAAGGAAAGGGTAAGTATCGTCCAGAAGATAAAAGGATGTTGCGTCGCGTCGTCGTTGTCGGTCAACGTCACGTCGTCGTTGTCGTCGTCGTCGTCGTCGTCGATGTTGTCCGTCGAATCGGTTGAACATTTCTATCTTCTACTCTGAGACGAGACTTAGTAACTGGACGAGAGACGTTTTATACGTCGTTGAATCGAAAGCGTTATGTCATAACGACGACGACGACTAGAACGAAGGACTAATTAAGTTTTCCCTCATCGGATAATTCTCTGGTAGACTCATCAAATTTTTCTTCGTTGAGACGAACAATCGTTTTTCTTTTTTTTTTTATTCTTTTATGCGTTCAAAACACTAATTCTTTAAAATTAAATCGAACTGTTTAAGTTTTTGTTTTGGCACGTTCGTTGATCATCCGTTGATAATATATTATCTTGAATATTAATGAATGAATAAATGAAAGAATGATTGTATGAATGAATGAATGAATGAATGAAAAAAAAACAAAAAAAAAAAAACATGGCAAATACAAGCATTTATCTCAATTTGGAGATCAATTATTCCTAACTTCGTGCATTTATATAGATATGTACTTATCTATCTATACGTGTTAAAAATAAATCTCGAAAGTAACAAAACATTGTTTTGTAAAAGAGAAAGATATCGAGTAAGTGTGTAAATATGTATGCAAACGTTTTAAATAAACAATTAATGATATCAATTAATCAGTTTCTTAGCTAATAGGTAAGTAGGTACTTACATAATAAAAAAAAAAAAAAAAAAAAAAAAAAAAAAAAAAAAAACAAAAAACGAAGAAAGAAAAAGTATAAGAAAAGAAAAAGAAAAAACGAAAAAAAGAAAAAGTATAAGAAAAGAAAAAAACCGAAAGAATCTCGTCGTTTTCCGATTATTATCTCGATCATTAGATTGTTAAATCAATTTTTTTTGTCGTTATCGCGATGGTAGAACGACGGTTAGTGAATTCAGTGATGGAACTCGAGTTCTATTGAAACGAACTTGGTTGGGAATAAGCAAAAGGATGAAAAGAAGAGTGCGAGAAAAGAAAGAAAAGGAAGGAGAAGAAAAGGAAAGGATAAGAAAAGGAAAGAAAAGAAAAGAAAAGAAAATAAGAAAGGAAGAAAGAGTGTCGGTATATCGGATATCACAATATTGTGAGGAGGTGCCTTTTCGCGGTATAATGGACGCACACGGGTCCAGGGCACGCGATAATTATCATAACAAGGAGCGTATTTAGAGATGCCTCCTTCCTATCATGCTAACGCATCGGGACGACACGCATTTAAACCGAGATACACGCCATAGCCCGAGTTTAGCTACGAAGCGTCGCATTTATGAGCAACATTGTCATGTTAATAAACGACAATGCCAATCCTATTACGACGTTTCGTCTCCATTTCGTCTTTCTATTTCTCCCTCTTTCACACTCCAACCCTTCCGCCCTTTCGAGATTCACTTTCCCCTCTCCCCATCTATTTTATACCATTGCGAGCAGGTAGCGGTGGTTGGTTCGAAGCAGGTACTCCGAAGGTCAAGTTTCTCTTTTCTTCTTGATTCTCTCTCTCTCTCTCTCTTTGTTTCTCTTTCTATTTTTTTCTCTTATCCTTTCTATTCATCGACATACCAGCCGTATTAGCCTACCAAGCTCGTCCTGGTTTCTCTCTCCTTTTTTTTATTTTTCTCTCTCTTTCTCTTTCTCTATCTTTCTTGATGCAAGCAATGTGACACGGACGACCGGTTTCGAGAGCACCCGGGGGCTAAATGTCAACAACGGCATAACGGCCTGGTTAGAGGATTACCCTTACAGAGCTAGGCCGTGGCGAGGGTAGCGCCAGACAAAAGGTCGTGAACTTTCTACGTGTCATAATCCGTCTGAGAGGATTCACGGCCTCTTCTCCGTGATAGACCGGTAACGTCGTCGTCGTCGTCGTCGTCGTCGTCGTTGTTATCTGAAAAATCTTCCACTTTTCTACCTTTCTTCGCTCCGTTGAAAAGGCTCTCGGTATATACATACATGCATACATACATACATATATATATATTTTTTTATATCTACATAGATATATGCATTTTAAAATTGAAACTATTTCTATACCGTGAAATAGTCAAATTGTGAAATTGTGTGTGTGTGTGTGTGAGAGAGAGAGAGAGAGAGAGAGAGAGAGAGAGAGAGAGAGAGAGAAAGAACCACTGCATGTTGCTAAATCCCGAAACACGAGGGTCGCGACGTCGACATTGAGACGGGGGGATTAACGAGTCTCTCCTCGCCATTTCCATGCTTATTTCGAATGGCCGATGATATCAAACTTTCTCACAAAGTAGTTAAGCGTATATGTATGTGTATTCCCGAATACTTTGGAGAAAAGGGTTACTCGATTATTCGGACATAGTAGTTGAGCAAATTTTTTCGTTAAACGGATAAGTATGTATAACTCCTGTGTTTAACTTCTTGACGTTTGAGTAGGGTCAATCGATTGCATATTTTGTTGGAATAATACGAAAAATCTATGTTTAGTTCTTCTATACACTTTGATATCGTATATTTAAAAGGAAAAGTTTTTTGGGGGGGAAAATTACGACGGGCATTAGAATTTTCAATTTTTATACGTTTAACATTCAATAACATTAGAATTATCGTTCATAATACATATGAGAATCATTGATATTTAAAGACTTTGGAACATCACGCGTTATTATTAAAAATGTCAATAATATGCTGATCGTGAATCGTTTAAATCTATTCATACTCATATTTACTCAATTATCAGAAATATTTTTTCAAGCATTTATCGATAATTAATACGTCCAATCGTAATAAACAAGTCAGAACGTAAAGCGAATATTTTCTCTCCTTATGATACATTGTATTCGAAATCAATAAATGGTTTAGTCCCTTTTAGAACACCCTTTACATTAATACGTTACGATACTGGGACTATACACAAAATAAAAAGAGAGAGAGAGAGAGAGAGAGAAAAGAAAAGAAAAGAGAAAGGAAAGAGAAGAAAGAATATGCGAGATTGCGTGTTGAAACACTCGAGCTCGATTTTACGACGGTTGGAGATTCTAATAAAGGGACAGCACGACCCTTTCGCGATAATAGTTCGTGCGTCCACGTTCGGCTATGAAACTATGGAGAATCGAAGGTCGGCCGCGAAGCACGAATGAAAACGATGGCAAGGGTGAATGCCAGCGCGAGAAACCTATTGATAAATTCAGTGGCTATCGTAAACAATGGCGCAACAATGTCAATTATGCGAGCACCGATCGGCCGGGTAATTAATTGGCTACCGAGCTTGACTTCGCCCTCGTAATTAATTGCTACCGATCCTGACCGCATACTGGCGCTCTTTACTGATCACACAAATGGTAAGGGCAATTTGGAAAAACGAGTTCTCTCAATAAATCTCTCTGGTTTTACGATCGAAGTACATATTTGTATCTTCAATACAGAAGGTGATATGTTTAAAATTGTTTCAATATACATATGTATCTATTTGTTTCAACATGAGTATATTGCGTTGTAGTATACGCGCGACCGCGTATATATATATATATATATATATATATATATAAATATATATACATATATATATATATATATTTATATATGGTTTTATAAATATGAGGTTATTGTGTGTGTAATTATAATGCGAGTACATTGAGCGTATGTGCAAATACGAGTTAATTCTTATTTGTAGACATACGAGTGCACTTTATAGCAGGTATTTACGTATGAACATCGCGAGTTTGAAAATGAACATTCGAATGTCGATTTGTTTTAAAACAGCTGATGTTCGAAAGAAAAGAAATTACATAGTTATTATATCTCATAGGAATACGAATAATAAATCTTTCATAGAAGAGAGATAGGTAATAATAATAGTATATCGTAGATAGACCGTAAAGAAAATGCGTTTTCCTACAATAGGATCAATCGTTAAGAGATAGAGACTCTCTTTCTCTTTGGACGAATAGTAGGTTGGCGCGCGAGTTTTGCGCCGGAACGATCGTGTGGGCGCGTAATGTATTCTTGGGATAGACAATGTGGCGAACACGTGGGCTATAGAAGCCAAGTCGACCGGACTTGGGACCCCATAATGAAGCGTTGACGCGAGCATGAAACGAGCACCGCTCGAGACAATGGAGTGATTGAGCGCGGGTAACGCCAAAGGGTTGCCCGACGTCAACCCCGGGGTGAAAATGTCAGTAACCAAATGTCAGGTCTTGCCTCGAGCCTTCATGAGCTACGAGTTCCCTCCCTCTCTTTCTATTTACTATTTTTCTTTCCTATGCTCGTTTTCTCCATCGCACCTACCCATCGAAGCCAACCCACCCCTCTACACCCTCCACCCCGCCTTTTAATTTTTTTCCGAATCGTCGAATATTTCTTGACGGATAGTCTCCTCGTTCTGATAGGACAATCGACACATTTTCTGATCCTCTTAAGCAAATAGTTCCTTTATAAAAATGGAAAAAGAAAAAGAGATATTAATTTCTGCTGTTAACAGGAACGAAAGTTTAAAGGATTAAAGTTTAACATTTTAATTAGATTTTCAAATTAAATATATATATATATATATATGAAAGTATATAAAAATCGCTTCCTCCCTCGTTCATTTTTTACGAAGAACGTTTACTTCTTAAAAGAAAAATGCATCTATTGGAAAGGAACGTGTTTGAGGAAAAATAATAAAACTCTACATAATGAAATTTTTCTAATCGAAATTTCTTAAGTTACTTTTGAAGACTTTGATTTAATTATTACGACGATTTTAACGACGATCGAAACTACTTCGCCTTATATAAAATTACTATCGTTTGTGAGATTGCGAACGAGAAGAATGAATTCGATACTAATAGCAAGTTTTTTATGGTAGCTTATTGCGCAAGGAAAGTGCTTCGAGGCGACAACTTTAAAGCCACTCTCGTGACTTCCGGTGGCTATCAAAAGCCACGACGGCGAAAGGAATAATCATTTTTGACGGTTTTGAGATGGCAAAAAGGGTTGTTGCCTACCCAAGAGAAAACGATGAGGCGAGAATCCGCCGAGAGAAGAAGGGATACACAACATCGTCGTCATCCTCGAGAAACGGAACCACTCGTCGTAGCATATTTTATACGCGCGAGCTCTAACGCGTGAGAGAGAGAGAGAGAGAGAGAGAGAGAGAGAGAGAGAGAGAGAGAGAGAGCTGGGAAGGAGGATGAGAACGATGAGGGAGGGCGAAGGACGGCCTGAGATTGCTTTCGCGGCAGGCGTAATACGATTTTCGACCTGCGAGATTGACGCGACAAGGGTGTTCTGTCTCTCTATCTTTCTCTTTCTCTTTCTCACTCTTCTTGACTTTCTTTGTCCCGAAGAAACGGGTTAAGTGGCCCGTTCGTAGCTCGAAGCATGTTGCAATATCCTTGTAGCCTTGTCAAAAGACAATTTTCTAACGAAATTTCGAAGCTATTTTTTTCTTTTAACAAGGATTGATCGAACGTAATATATCGCGATAAGATAAAGAGAAATAAAAAAAGAATAAAGAGCATATTTCATCGAAGTACTTACATATATCATACTTATATATATATCTAGCGTGTCTTTGATATTAAAATACAGAGATACGTGATAGAGAGAGAGAGAGAGAGAGAGAGAAAGAGAAAGAGAAAGAGAGAGAGAGGGAGAGAGAGAGAGAGAGAGAGAGAAATAGAAGAGTAAAGAGGATGTAGTGAAGATTCTTTGGCGTTCTTAAGATCATGGTAGTTCCAGGTGGTTGATTCCGAGCGTATCGTATGGAAGAAAAGGAATGAACGAAGAGAAGGAGAAGAAGAAGAAGAAGAAGAAGAAGAAGAAGATGAAGAAGAAAAGTAGAAGAGGTAGAAAAAGAGGAAGAAGAAGAAGAGGACGGTGAAGGAGGTGAGACGTAGAAGGGAAAGATGGAGGTGGCAGGACAACAAACGAGCACCTCAACGCTACCGCCATAGTTTTCGAGACGAGGCGATTTGTACGTGTTCCATGGATACCCGCGGTGAACGTTAATGGAGCTGTCGCTTGGGCGATAAGTTTCGTTCTTGCTTGTAAAGAAAAAAAGAAAAGGATACCGCGGAAAACACCCTTGTCCGTCTATAAGAAACGGAGAGACAGAGAAAGAAAGAAAGAAAGAAAGAGAGAGAGAGAGAGAGAGAGAGAGAAAGAGAGAGACAGAGACAGACAGATATTATAGGAAGTAACTGGTGGTCGATAATTCCCATAATAGTAATAAGAAATGAAGGAAAAAGGAAAGAAAGAAAAAGAAAAATCTTAGAACTCAGGACGGAGTTGAAACGTGTCAAAAGTAGAAAATCCACGAACGGGAGGCGGTAGGTTGGGGTGAGGATTCGAGACTCGTCTTATTTCGATTCCAATTAAAATCCCTGCACGATTCTTGTGTCCTTTGTTAACCTGGCACAGGTGAGAGCATACGCTGCTATCATGTTTTCGTAATAAATTTCCCGTTGAATATTTAGCAACGTCCACGACGACGGCAGCAGCCACGGGCCCAGGGTTTTACATATTTAATTTCGGCGCGTTGATTCAGCCGCAACGTTATCCTCTTAGGCTACGACGAAAGAGAAAAAGAAAGAGAGAGAGAGAGAGAGAGAGAGAGAGAGAGAGAGAGAGAGAGAGAGAGAAAGTGTGTGAGAGAGAGAGAGAGAGAGAGAGAGAGAAAGGAAATGTAAATCGATAAGGACTCTTCGAAACGTTGAATGATTAACACGACTTATTCGAAAGATTTTTCTCACGTGATCCGCTTCCTCTCAAATCTTTCGACGTATCTTTGTTTTTGTTTTTCTTTTTCCTTTTTTCTTCTTTTTTGTTTTCTTGTTCTCTCTCTCTCTCTCTCTCTCTCTCTCTCTCTCTTTCTTTCTTTTTTATTCTCTTTGTCTCCATCTCTCTTTTAGATGTAAAACGACATTTTTCAGATAGGCCGGTAGAGATATCGGTGGTACTGAGAACCTTTCTACCAGCGGTAAGTATTTTTTTCGGTGACTTGCCTTCGCAATTAACGAGCAAATTAGCATTGGCTCGCGCTCATTATCGGGGCGCGACGCATTTGTGTAGGTAAATGTGTACGTTATAAGTCTATGTATTAGTGGCGTATACACGCGTTTACGCGTTTCGCTGACGAGATATTGCGATAAATTGAACGATCGATAAGCTTACCGTTGCACCGTCGTGAAATTATCTCGTCGTCGACGTTCTATCGAGATATATCTTTCGATAGTACGTTACTGTTTATATATGTGTATATATATATATACATATATATATATATATACACACACACACACACATATATATACATACATAGATACATATATATATATATATATATATATATATATATATACATATAGAAGAAAGAGAGAAAGAGAGAAATATGAAATGTGTGTGTGTGTGTGTGTGTGTATACATGTATATATAATCTTTCTCTCTTTCTTTCACAAATATAATTATGAATGTCGTCGTTATCGTCGTTGTCGTCGTCGTTAATGTTGTTTGCTCGACCTCGGACAGTTACACTTTTTTAATAGTGTCAGATCATTCGCGCGTTGTTTGTAAAAGTACGTTCACTTACTCGAGTTGCAAAACTCAGTCAATTGGATAAGAAATTGTGAAAATCACTTTCCTCTAAAATTGTAACAATTGCTGAAGTCAACGTATTCGAATTTTAAATACCGTAAAAATTGTGTTTCATATATATGCGTTTCTCATTCCTAATGAAAACAAAGTGCACATATATATATATATATATATATATATATATATATATATATACATAGAATGGGTGTATTATGTTTATATATACAGTATGAACGATGAATATTTTAATGATAAATATAAAGATTACTAGTCAAATGGTTGGCAGTTTTCTATATGCACACGTGTTTATTACATCGCTGTTATAATTACGTTCTGCGTTCTGCCGGAGATCCGAGGGCGGTGTACGCGGTTTCTTCTGCTCGCGGAAAAGGCAAATACGCTGTCATGCATCGCTCGCGAAGCATGCCAAGCCGGCCGTGTTAATTCATTGGAAGGTTCTTCCTTTGATATTCTCTTCGTTATCGCGAAATCGAAATTCCAATCGAAGATCCGTAATTGGTACTTAATTAATTTGTAATACGATTTTCTGTTGGTAACGCGCTTGGTAACTTCTACATCTATACATTTTATAAATCTAGTTCAAATTTACGTCATGCTGTCAGCTTGTTACGTTCATTAATTTTCTAGAAGAGAATGTTCTATACAGTGTTACAGATTCTATGGGGAGAAAAAAGAACGAGAACAGATTTTGATCATTTAATTATGAGATCGAGGAGATTAAGTTTCTATTGTCTTTACATTAAATAATGAGACGTTTTTGCGAACAAAAATATCGAATTTCGTCAAGAACATTCTGTAACATTTTTGTTTCGATATAAAATACAATATAATTTTTTTTTCATTAGATAATCTCTCCCATAACGAATAACGACTATAATTAATGTTTTTAAAAGAGATATGAAAATATCAGCTCACGATAATATAACAATATCCATCTAAGCGTCGACAAATAAATTCTCGTTAAATAATATCGACAATAACAAAAACAACAACAACAAAATACGGAAAACGATAATAGAACTATAATTGAACATCTATAACGAAAAAATTGATTCGTTTTAAAAGACGATGATAGGATACGAGGGATACAAAGTGATCATTCTCGCAAATGCCACGATGGAAACGTTAATCCATAGTTGATAATGCATTTCCGGGGACGATAACTGTTTCGAGATAACAGAGTCTCTCGTTCTCTCTCTCTTTCTCGAGTTACCAGCTGACACGGTAAGGAGGAAAGAGGAGATCTCTCTGGATCGTGATCGATACGCGTTGGCCGTAACGTTCAAACGATTATTCGGAATACCGATCATCGATACTTGATATCTAAATACGTCGAAGGAATAGACATAGTAGGTGGATCGTTCTCATCCTCCTGCCCTTCCCCCCCAACCACTCCTACTCCACCTTCTTCGTTCTTCTTCTCCTTCTCTTCTTTCTCTATTGCGAAAGGAGAAAGAGAAAGAGAAGATATTCTCTTTGGTCTGCAATAAATTCAACGAGGCGTTGCTTCGAGAGACGGCTTTCCTTCCAACCTCTATGGTGTCCCTCCGTGTCGGTTCCGCCCATCCTTGATTTATAGGACCGCGAGATATACTGCCGAGCACCCACTACGCGCACCTAATACATCGAGGACAGCCAAAAATGTATAAGGAACGTGTTAAGAGGGGAAAAAAGTGGGAGAGGGAGAGGGGAGAGAGAGAGAGAGAGAAAAAATTTCGCGGGCTCGCGTCAGCTTGATGTGGCGGACGAAAGTACGGCGCGACTTTCGACCCTGTTCTCGTAACTCGATCGTACTCGAGCCAGAACCTGGATCCATCGTCGTATAGAATTTAAATCGCGAGGTATATTTGGGAGATAGAAAAGAAAAAAAAAGTACGTTTCTTTCTTTCTTCTTTCTTTTCTTTTCTTTTCCCGAGGCATTTGAAAACATTTAATTTATCTTTTTTCTATTCCCCACTACTTTTTTTTTCTTCCTACAATTTGTAAATAACCGATAGTTGTACATTAATAAGAGATACGATATTACGATATATTGATTTGAATGCCCATGTCATCGACGCTCCGTTCATATTCACAAATTTAAAAAACAAATTTAAAAAAATTGTTTTCAATTTACAAATTCAACACAATGAGTTTTCATAAAAATAACAAATAAATTTGCGTATTATCTTATACGGTTATATTATATCAGTTATAATACTTTTATGTATTATAATTTTGTATTTATAAAGTATATATCATTTTAGCATATAATTATGAAATAAAAATATTTTATCTTCGATTCTATCTATATCTTAATTCTATCTATATTTCTATTATAATATAATATAATATATATATATATATAATACATATATAATATATAATACGTATGTAGTATATAATATATAATACATATATAAACAGATATATGAACAGATCAAAGACTGGTCATACTTTCTGAATTACTATATTATTGAAGAAATTCTGTCTCGATCTACGACGGTAATCAAAACGTAATTAATTCGTGTACATAGAGCAAATCGAACCATCTATATTATTATACTTCTCTCTCTCTCTCTCTCTCTTTCTCTTTCCCCCGAAAAACCGCAAACCGCAAAGTAGGACGTTCATTCTCGCGGACCGCGATATAGCCTAATAGAATTATTTTCAAAGTACGAAGGGGACCGAGCTCCCCCAGGAAGTTGCAGCAGCAGGGGTCGTGAGCTAACTACACGAGGGATGTTGCGGTTGTTTTGCGTCTTTTCCCTTCTTATTTCTCTCTCCTCTCTCTCTCTCTCTCTCTCTCTCTCCCTCTTTTCATCTTTCTTCTCCTCTCTCTTTCTTTCTGTATCTGTCATTGTTTTTTCTCTAGCTTGTTCTTTATATTTTTTCTATCTATATTTCTCGTATCTATTTATCTGTTACTTTTTTTTTTATATCCACTTCTTTTTCCTTGTCCTCTTATATGTTTTCTTCTTTCTTGCCTCTCTCTCTCTCTCTCTCTCTCTCTCTCTCTCTCTCTCTTTACCTGTTCATCTTTCTCTTTTTCTCTTCTATTACCTCTCCTCCTCCTCGTCCTTTCATCGTCAAGATTTTCCCCACATCATAATATTTTGTGGTTTGTTGTTGAAGCTTCTCAAAGAATAAGGGACGGGGGGTTTGGGTTGGATTGGGTTGGGTTGGGTTTAGTTAGGTGGGGTAAGGAGGGAGTCATGGTCGAACAAAAAATAAGAAAGCTTGGATAAATCCGCAGGTGTCGCGGAAACCTGTTCGTTAGTTTCGATTCTCCCTTTTTAATGTATCGCCGCTTTTTATAGATCCTTGTAACGTAAGGCCATCGAAAGGAATATTATCAACAACGACAGTAATTCTGACTTCGTCGATTGACTCGGAAAAGACTCTCAAAATATAATCGTCTTTTAGAATTTTACTCGGTCACGTGCTTGTTACCGTGAGTTTTTAAAGAGAGACAAAGATAGAGATAAAGAGAGAAAAAGAGAATGAGAAAGAGAGAGAGAGAGAGAGAGAGAGAGAGAGAGAGAGAGAAAGAGTGAGAGAGCAAGAACTTTAAAAATCCACCTGCCAGAGAGAATATTGATTTTAGATCGTGCAAGTGTGAATAGCACGAAATCCGCTTGATCATTCCGGCTAACTGGACGCGCACTTTCGTTCTGCTCGAGTAAGATCGCGAACGGGAAAAAATGCGAACGACGTTTCTTAAAATAGAACTTGTCTCCTTCCTCGTTTTTTTCTTTTTCTTTTCATCTCTCTTTCTCCATCTCTCTCTCTCTCTCTTTCTTTCTCTCTCTCCATCTCTCTCTCTCTCTCTTCCTCTCTCCATCTCTCTCTTTCTCTTCCTCTCTCTCCATCTCTCTTTCTTTCTCTCTCTCCATCTCTCTTTCTCTCTCTTTCACACTCTCTCTCCATCTCTCTCTCTCTCTCTCTCTCTCTCTCTCTCTCTCTCTCTCTCTCTCTCTCTCTCTGTCTCTCTTTCTCTCGTTCGATCTTTCGTGACTCTTTACGATCTAATGAAAAATCCCAATAGAAAATCGCTTTCGTTTGATATTTCGAACTAGAATTACTACTAATAAATATCGTCACGCTTATTAAAGTCCAACCGAATGTGAGAAAATGTATTATTTGTTATTTCATTGTGAAAAAAGAAAAACGAAAACAGAAAAGAAAAAAAATCTGGTCACGCTCTCTCTATTTATGGAATTTGAACTCTTAAATGCATGTTAGTAATTGTAAAAGGAATTACAACTGATTAATATTTAATGTAGTTTCGTTGCTCGACGTAACGTATTTATAATAATTTAGTTTCCCATTCCATTTATTATTTTATTCTATAATAATAATAATAATAATCATAATAATAATAATAATAATAATAATAATAATAATAATAAAAATAATAACATTATTACATTAGTTATTAATAGTATGACATTTCTCTTATAAATATTAAGAAAAATAAATCATGCTTTATGACAACATTAAACGTTGAACGTAAATAAGAAAAAAAAAAATAAAATAAAATAATTGAAAGAAATCGATCGAAGAAATAATTTAAATAAAAATCAAATATATCTTTCTGATCGCACGATATTCAACGATTCTCAATTTTCTTTTAATAGCTTTGACGATAGTTCATTTCTTAGATATAGTTTTTTTTTTTTTTTTTTTTTTTTAAGAACGCAGTTAAATACTCTTGTATTTCTTTTTTTTTTCTTTTTTCCCCAAACATAAGGAACGTCGCTTTTCCTATGGGTGACTTAATACGGTGCACCCCGTAGATAATTTTACGATTTTGCGAGAGCTCCGATGGCGATTGGATCGAGCATGGACAAGACGAGGTGATATGGGGGAATCGTGACGACTTAAAATCACCGAACGAGGCGCCACCGACGATAAATTATTCTCTCAATGATGCTTATACTAGTTGTTCCTATCGAGAGACGAGAATCACGAAATGACTGTACGCGCGTGCGAGAGAAGGAGAGAGAAAGAGAGATAGAGAGAGAGAAAAGGAGGCAAGCAACGACGGCCTAAATCATCGTTTTACGATGCTGCTCACTGGCATCATCGTATAGGGAATCGTTACCACGTTCTCCTATAATCACTATTAAACAAGGTGCAGGGTCATCGACGTGGCGATCTTAACGTAACGGTATTTCCCAGACGCAGCAGCCGAGGTATTTTCCCCATTCTCACGATTCCGTCTCCTCCTCCTCCTCCTCCTCCTCCTCCTCCTCCTCCTCCTCCTCCTCCTCCTCCTCCTCCTTCTCCTTCTTCATCTTCTTCTTCTTCTTCTTTCTGTTCTCCTTCTTCTTCTCCTCCTTTTTCTTCTTCTCGTTCTTTTTCTTCTTCTTCTTCTTCTTCTGCTTCCTTAGCGAGCATTTCCGAGGTTCCGCCGTTTAAACCGTCGAACCTTCGTCGAAGTTGTCCGATTTAAACAGTGATTCTAAACGCCACGAGATTCTAATTTTATTGCCACCGTCGTCTATCTACCTATCTACTTAGAAAAGAAATAAGTAAATAAAGAAAGAAAGAAAGAAGAGGAAGAAAAAACAGAAACGATATCTTTACGATTATTAGGAACTCAAATACGTTGCCCGATTAGATAGGTGAATCTTAGTACGAATCATAGACTCGGTCGGATCTGAATAGAATCGTGATTTTTTGAGCAGTGTATCGAGAATCCTACGAGAATCGTTTTTGGAAGCTGGTTCTTTGACGGTCCATCGCTCTTAAGTCAAAATGTTAATGCTCGAGTGAACAAATCCTTATTTCGGTTTCTCTTTACTGATTTAGAAGTGTATATAAGTATTTACATAAAGGTTTAGTATACACATACACACACACAAAGATGATAAGCGTGAGTCTTGTGGTTGGAGGACAGAGAAGGAAAGAGAGAGAGAGAGAGAGAGAGAGAGAGAGAGAGAAATACCAGAAGAAGAGCCAGGTGCTTCGATATCGAGGCTGGTATAATTACGAGCGTCGAATTTTTACGAGCGAGCCACGTATCCGAATACTTTACTCTCTTCTTCTTTGGCATCCTTCTCTCCTATCTATTCTCTTCTCCACCTTCTCTTTCTTTTTCTTCCTCCCTTTTCCATCGTTTTCTCTCTTCCTCCTTTTTCATTTAATTTTTTTGCTTTTTTATTCTTCTTCTTTTTATTTTTTTTTTGTTTTCATTCTTTTTGTTAACTATTATTAGCAGTAATGCATGCCATTAGCGTGAAGGTTCGTGAGCGAGAGGAGTCGATATACTCGAGGGAATTCGCGAGCTTTATAAAAGCCGGCAAGTTGTCGGCCCGTTTGCTCTGCTCTAAGGCCTGTCCGGGTGTCTGGCTTTACCTGCCAGCTTCGTAAGAGATAGGAAAAGAGTGGATAAGAGAGGAAAGAGAGAAAGAGCATTTCTTTGGGACCACTAGGCAGGAAGCGAAGCGTGTCGTGGCTAGCCAGCCACCGGCAGGAAAAGAGAGGATCCTACCGAGGTGTTCAGATATACCTTATATTCTTCGAGACCGGAAGCGACCGAAATGAAGAGAATCATTTTCGCGATCGAAAGAACTCGAGGGGCGAGCTTAAGTGCACCTTGATATCTATTTTTTATTTTTATTTATTTATTTATTTATTTATTTATTTTTTGTTTAGTGAGAAAACAAAATACACGCACGTGTAAGAACATCATGTATATATAAGAAGTGTTCCTTTTCATATTTTCGATATAATTTATTAATGGTTTATATGGATCAATGAAATATATGATTTTCGAAATATATTCTTATACGACATTTTTTTGAATAACATAGAGTTCGCTTATATCGTATTATTCCAATGATTTGTTATTAATTTTTATTATCTTGGTAAACTTTGTTACGTTACAAATGTAATTTTAAATAAATTTTAGATTCCAGTGGAATTGACCGACTCTATAATTTGTTAATTAATAAAAGGAACATACTTTTTCACCATTTCTAAGCCCTAATACAACGTAATGATATAAATTTTCTTTTTCCAATTACTTCGCTAATTAAAAGAGCATAATCGCGATGGTAATGAATGTAATGACGAGGCCACGAAGAGACTTGATTAGATTATGTTTTATTGTGACGCGAGGAGTTGAGTTAAGTTGAGTTAAGTTAAGTTAAGAGAAACGATCGGAGAGAGCTTAATCGCCGTCCACGCATTTTCTTGAGAAAATATTCTCAGTGGTACGAGAAAATTTATCGTACCACCGAGTTATCCTAGAGAGGACAAAAAACTTCTGTAAGAGATACAAGGAATGCCGTGACTTGTAGTAGAAGAAAGAAAGAAGAAGTAATAGAAGAAGAAAAGAAGAAGAAAAAGAAGAAGAAGAGGGAGAAGAAAACACGGAGAAGATGTCTCGACCATATTCCAAGCTCGCGTCGTTAAGCAGTAAAAAATAATAAATCACCACGATTTTTAGCAGAGCCACGCGGATATAAATTTAATAACTTAACTACTTGTATAGCGTTCTTCTTCGTCGGAAAGTCGACGACCATTACTCGACCACGACGACGGAAACGGAGTAGAAGGGCTAACGATACAGGGCTCCCCAGTCAGAGAAATGCCTTCTCGACTTATTATATTTCTCTCTTTTGATACTTCAACGTTAAATAACCGTTAAAAATATTAAACAGATAAATTTTCAAGAAATGTTTCATCGAACGTTAGTTGATGTTTTATAATCAATCTATGAGATATGGAATGTTTGTTAAATGACGTATCATATCGTAGTAATAAATCTGGTAAAATGTAATTTTGTAACGCTTTTGAAACAGAGATGATTAAATGGATCGAAATGTATTACATATTTTCTACTTATGTAATATTTTCTAACTGTATTTATAAATTATTATTATTATTATTATTATTATTATTATTATTATTATTATTATTATTATTATTATTATTATATCCAACGAAGAAGAAGTATACAAAAATTACAATGATTGGTGTATTAATTATTTTATAAATTTCTAATTTAGATATAAGTTTCATGAATGTAATATATAATGCTTTCGTTCGAAGATTACGAAGGATTTTGGTTTTAAATTTAGATTAGAGAA